>CM021773.1:1949806-2018435 GCA_011076525.1 Nettapus auritus | reverse complement strand
GGCGCCGGGGGCGGTGCGCCCTGCTGCCCGCCGCGGGGCCCGGGGCGCCGGGGCGCTGAGCAACAGTTGGCCCCGCCGCCGCCGCCCAGCATGAAAGCGTGCCGGCGGAAGGCGCTGGCGCTGTGCCTGGGCTACGCGCTCCTGCTGCTCCTCGCCGCCCTCAACCTGCTGGAGTACAAGTGGCGGCGGGAGCCGCGGCGCTGCGGTGAGCCCCCGGCAGCCCCCCGGCAGCGGCCCCCGCCGCCGCCCCCGGCGCCGTCGGTGGCGAGCCGCGGTCCGCAGGGCGCCCGGCGGCAGCTGGTCTACGTGTTCACCACCTGGCGCTCGGGGTCGTCCTTCTTCGGGGAGCTCTTCAACCAGAACCCCGAGGTGTTCTTCCTCTACGAGCCCGTGTGGCACGTCTGGCAGAAGCTGTACCCCGGGGACGCCGTCTCGCTGCAAGGGGCGGCCCGCGACATGCTGAGCTCCCTGTACCGCTGCGACCTCTCCGTCTTCCAGCTCTACAGCACGGCGGGCGCCGGGAAGAACCTCACCACGCTGGGCATCTTCGGGGCGGCCACCAACAAGGTCATCTGCTCCTCGCCCCTCTGCCCGGCCTACCGCAAGGAGGTGGTGGGCATGGTGGACGACCGGGTGTGCAAGAAGTGCCCCCCGCAGCGCCTCAGCCGCTTCCAGGAGGAGTGCCACAAGTATCGCACGCTGGTCATCAAGGGCGTCCGCGTCTTCGACCTGGCCGTCCTCGCCCCGCTTATGCGGGACCCAACCCTGGACCTCAAAGTCATCCACCTGGTGCGGGACCCGCGGGCAGTCGCCAGCTCCCGCATCAAATCCCGGCACGGCCTCATCCGGGAGAGCCTGCAGGTGGTGAGGAGCCGGGACCCACGCATCCACCGCATGCCCTTCCTCGATGCTGGCCACAAGCTGGGCGTAAAGAAGGAGGGGGGGGGTGGCTCGGACTACCACGCCCTGGGTGCCATGGAGGTCATCTGCAGCAGCATGGCCAAGACCCTGCAGACTGCCCTGCACCCCCCTGACTGGCTCCAGGGCAATTACATGGCCGTGCGCTACGAGGACCTGGTGGTCGAGCCCATCAAGACTCTGCGGCAGGTGTACGGCTTTGTTAACCTGGTGGTCAGCCCAGAGATGGAGAAGTTCACCCTCAATATGACCAGCGGCCCCGGCTACTCGTCCAAGCCCTTTGTGGTGTCGGCCAGGAACGCCACCCAGGCACTGAGCGCCTGGAGGACTGCACTCAGCTACCAGCAGATCAAGCAAGTCGAGGAGTACTGCCACCAGCCCATGGCCCTGCTGGGCTACGAGAGGGTCGGCAGCCCCGAAGAGGTGAAGGACCTCAGCAGAACGTTGCTCAGGAAGCCGCGGCTGTGACCGGGCAGCGCCAGACACCCTCGGGGACGGCGGAGCCCCTCCAGGGAGAGGAGCCGCTCCTGCGGGCTTGAGGGAGGGAGGGAGCTGGGAAAAGCAGCCAGGCTCCCGATCTCCTCCAAAGACTGATGAAGGGTAACATACAGTAATGTGATGATTTCTTTTTCGTTCGATTGTTTTTCGTTTTTCTTCACTTGCATTGGGTTAGATGCGATTAAAAAAATAAAATAAAGTGGAACTGAAAATATGTGGAAAGCCCCTTTCCCCTTCTCTAAAATGCCAGGCGAGCTTCTGTACCAAAATCTTGTTGATGGAATTCTGGTGGGTTTGAAGATGGTTACAAAAACTCCTGCACAATTCCTAATACTTGTATATCTCCCTTGGTGCAGAGGGGATGCCCTTGGAAAGCGTAATGCTGAAAATAGACTTTTGTATGAAAGTAAATATTCAGACGTGATAGTAATAAAAAAACAATAAATGATATTCATTTTTATAATTACCTCAATTGTTTGGGAATTACAGTGTTGCATATGTACAGCTAGAGGGGAGGCTCGTTTAATAATAGCAAGGAGGACTTTTTTAAGGGTATGGGTTGAGGGCTGGACTGTAATGTTTGACGTGTTCAGAGATTAGAAGCTGCTCTCGCAAAAACGAGTGCAGATCTCACAGATGCAGTGCAGGTTTTATGGCTATGTCAGAGCAGGTTTCCATTTAACGATTGTCCTTTTTGTTGTATTTAAAAAGTCTTTCAAGTGCCACTGTATTAGTGTCCTAAGAGTTTTAAAGTGCTTGCCATCACAGCAGTATTTATTTTTGTCTTGACGTGTATGTCCAGGAGTCACTGTCAAATAGAAGTGGATCTACAGTGTGACAAAAACTGCAGGATTTAAAGGACATTTATCATACTGGAAACATTAGCATGTGTGAAAACTGAAATAAAATTATAAATATATATATTATATAGTGCTAACGATACAGCGAGATATTTAAGGTATTTCTTGACATTCATTGGTAACAGGCATAGCAGGGAAGCATAGAAAAACACATAAAATGTTTTATTTTCCCCCCTTCTCTAAGTGTCTGAGGGTATATTTATGTGTGAGGAGGGAAGAAGCGGCTGTGTGTTCATAGCTGTAACGGAGCTTTTACAGAGTCAACCTAGCGTTCGAATTCAGAGAGCGCTGGTTAGAGACTCGCTTCTTGTCAGTTGTCATTGCTCTACGATGGAGCCAGATGGTGATCTGGCTCTTTCTGGGAGCTTTGCCTAGAGACTCTGTCCTGTTGTTCAACTTGATTTAAAAAAATAAAGATTTTACTACTACTTTTATCATTTCCTGAAGAAGTCCCGGTTTGCTAAAGGTCAAGTGACGTGTTGCGTACAAGAAGCGCAAACACCTCAAGTACTTTTTAATCTCGGTGGTGGTCACTAATGCTCTTTAAAGGCTCATTTTGGACCTTGTGTTTTTAAACAGAAGTGGTTTTGCCAAACTGTTCTCTTAGGAGACTACAGACTTTTCTACAGGAAGTATATTTTACATTGCCTATCGGTGTGTTGTGCTTTCTGCAAATGTGAAGAGTATGGGTAGGAAGAAAGAAATGGATTTATGAAAATAAATTGATACAAACAGGATGCTGATAAGCGTGTGTATGTGCGTGTATGTGTGAAAACGTTAGTGATGTGTAATACGTCTATTTCTTGTATTAGACTTTAAGTTAAAAAGGTGATAATGAGCTACTATGCTATTTGAATTCTTGGTGAAATCTTGGCATTAGATGTTAAACTTGCTCTGAGAAGGAAATAGACATTTAATAAACTAGTAAAAAGAGAATTGCATAAGGTTGCCTATACACTTGTTGAATGACTGTAAAACATGCTCATTGCCTCAGTTCATCATCAACAGCAGCATAAACAACATTAATGATATCAATCACTGGGAAATCTTATAATTGGCCTATTAAGATGTATTCTCAAATTCCAGAGAGACATGCTAAAAATGGATGGGATAGTTAGTTTGGTATTTAAAACACATTCTGAGGTACTTGTGTTTTTGTGGAGTTAAGTGTTCTCTGTTATCACTTGTACGTATTCTGATTTGATGCTGAATGGATCCTGGACTCTAGGTGTGGGCTGTATGTTCTTTTTTCTTTTTTCCCAGTCGCAGTGCTCTGGGAGAGTGCTTGAAAATCTGACCTTACAGAGCACGTCGCTTGCTTTTTATCTGCCCATGGCTTCGTGAAATGCCGGTGCTACCCGTTGCAACAGCCGCACGGCGTTCGCCAGCTGTGGTGCGGGCAGGGCGAGCAGTGCCCGGGCAGGCTGCGGTGCCTGGCAGAGCGGTGTGCTGCCCGCGGGGAGAACAAGCCCTGCTCCCCTCCGGGCCTGGACGCTGCGTCTGAAGTACAAAGCGTTGCTGCAGTTTCTAAACGGGCCTTTCTCATGACAGCATGTTACTGCACAAGACCTTTTAATTCTGGGGGGCGGTCTGGTCGTTTGTGTGTGCAGAGTTCCTCGCTCTCTTCTGCAAGTTTTGTGGTTTAGTAAAGTGAACAGGAATTGCCCTTTTGACTGAGAAATTGATGAGCCCAATTGACTTAGCCTCCTATAGTCTGTTTTGGATTCTAATTATGTTAAAAAGCTCTTCCTGTTGTTCTGAGAAAGTGCTCACTGCTCTTGTCATGATGGTGCATTACAAGCATCTGCTCTTTGCTGATCCAAATGGTGTGTCAGTCGAGTTATGCTATCTGAATCTGGTTCATAAATTGAGCTCCACCTACTACATTGCAGCAAGGAATTACTCAACACACTCTACAATTATACCTGGGCATGTTTTGGTGGACAGAAGTAGTAATGCAAAGCTGCTTTTGTCAAAATAAAGAACTGCAATTTTGTTTAGGCAAAGCTTCGGGAGAAATGAGTGGGACTTTGCTTGTGTAAAATGCTGGTGGGCTAAGCTCTACGTTTTATGCTGCTCCATTAAATAAGTAGGTAAGCAACTGGCAGTTAAAAGAGGCCATTTTTAGTTCTTTTATATATTCAGAAAAGAGGATTAGGGGAATTAAAAAACAATTTAAAGAAATTAAAAAAATGTGGAAAATCGTAGAGGAAAAATAAGACGAGAGATTATGAGCATGGTTACAAAAGACCTCTGTCCATTGTCAGAAGGGACATCGAGCAGAGGCTGCAATACTTAAACAATACTTGACTCTTATGCTTAAAAATAGTGCCTGGTTTGCTTTCTTTCTAATTTAATAATTACAGCATGCTTCTTAAACTGAAGATCTTGCATTAGTGAAGAATCAATAGCATAAACTAGATGCTGAGTGCACTAAGTTGCACTGAACTGGGAGACCATTTTGAAGATGTGGCATATTGTTTTGACAGACCAGAAAGGCCAATGCTTAACTATGTGCTGGTTTCTGCTGTGAACAAGTGCAGAAAATCATACAAGCATTGCTAATGGTAGCATTGCTAATGGTAGCAACTGCTACATGTACAAAAGCACAGGGAAACCCTCTGTCCTCCAAACACCGGATCAACTTAAAACATAAGATACGTAAAAGCATGCAAGTTGCTGCAGCTGACCTAAATCAGTGACGAGGAGTTGATAAGGAAAAGATGGTCAGATGAAGTATCTTTGGTTCTTTCTAACAAAAGGAGGAAATTCCTCTTTCTGATCACTTTATTCTTTGTCAGGTGTTTAACTTCATGCTCTGACTGGGAAGAGGAACAGAACTGACTTAAATTAAGACCACAAACCATGTTTTTCAGTTATGAATTGAACTCAGGTCTTCAGAGATGAAATACAGTGGTTATAATCAATTCTGAAACAAGTGTTTTTCATCCTCTAGGCCACGAGAAGAAGAGTGGGATTATTCTTTATTTCCCTTCATTTTTTAATTGCTGTAGTGTGTTTTAAGTGTCCTTGAAAGTGAAGGGTGTTTCACATGAGCCTCTGCATACTGCAAGGGGTGGACTTAGAGTCTGCATTTCAGTTTTGCTCCTGTTCAACCCTTAAAATGCAGACATGAGTCTCTTTATCTGAAAACCAATTGTGTCACTGCTTAATATGAACAGAATGAACAATGGGCAAATGCTGCCTGCATTAATCAAATGGATCAAAACTATTCTTATTCCAGTGCCATTTCAATTAAGGGTGCTATAGCAGGATAAATATTACTCTGCTGGAATTATGCAGCATGAGACTGCTTGCCATTGATGTGTCCAGCTTCGATGGTCACTGCTCTCTGATGATTACCCTGGCAGTCATTGGATGCAGTTCATGCTTTGTATCAGAGCTCACAGGAAAGATCTTATGAAAATGTGTGTATGTGTTATAAAATCAAAAATAGCATTTCAGAAAAAAAATTGTAGCATTTCAGCAATATTTATTATGCTTCAAACACGTGAAGTATAAAAAAATGTTTACCTGCTTTCTTTGGATTCACTGGTATCAAGTGAGTTGTTAACATATTTAAACAAGAGCTCTTGGCTGTCACGACACCCATGATTCTTCACTTAAGTTATTAATTCTGCAAAGAAAATGTATAGATCCTGTACAGGACCTCCCCAGCCCCCTTATGCAAGTGAGATCTTTGGCATCCAATTCCATAAGAATATGCTTATTATAACAGTGGTGGGAAGGGAACTGAGATTGAGCAGTAAGTTACCATCTCTTTGTTCCTGTCATAGAAGTTGGTGAATAGCCAGGACAGCCTGTTGCTCTTTTACAGTGTGAGGTACCACAAGCTTGTGTCTAGATATTATAGCATTATTCTGGTGGGTTTTGAATGAAAATGGAGCTTTTCTGCTGAAAATCAAGATGAAAATCAGATTGGAGGAACTCTCAGAATGAAAAATTACTAACAAAGCAATCTGAGCAAGGCAGGCTGGCAGGAGCTGCTGAGCAAACTTTTTCTAATGGCATTAGTGTAAGCTGAAGTTGTTAAGTGGAATGGGCCCTATGGCTACAATTTTAAGGACTCTAAAGATGCTAGTAAGTTTTGAGTAGAATTTTCAAGAATGCCTTCACATGTAATTTCCATTGCAATGGGAGTATTATGCAGGAGTCAGTGGGACTTGTATTTTCAAGGTGCCTCCAAAAACCATAGACTCATAAACACATGTTGGAATGGGCCTCAGGAAGTTTCTGGTCCAAACTCCTGCTCAGATCAGGGTCAGCTATGAGATCAAATGAGATTGCTTCAGGCTTTATCCTGATGGGTACTTGAAGCCTCCAAGGACACAGACTGTATACTCCCTGAGCATCCTTTTGCAGTGTTTGACAGTTCTCATGGTGTACCACGATGCTTGGCAAAACTAGCCCCAAATCACTGATTACATTACATAAATTTCTTGCTGGCTGCAGCTCAGCTGTTGCAAAGGGCCAGCAGCAAAATGGTTAGTGAGTAGTGATCTGTGGAAAAATGTGGATACACAATTAGAATACTGCAACCAGCAATGTCTCTTGTTTTATCCAAGAGTGATAAAGAGGAGAGCAGAGGCAAAAAAAAAGATTTTGAAGAAAGGAAAGGAATACAAAGCAGAATCTGCCAGAAGTTGCTTTTTCTCTGCTATAAGAGGGAGGAGACACTATTAAGGAAAATGGAAAGAAACAAATGATACAGTGCAGCAAGGTCAGAAGAGGATGAATAAAACCATTTGCATGTTAAAAGCAGAGGATAAACACTTAAAGGATGTAAGATAAAATGTGCTGATACTGTGTGCTATAACTATTTGTGATTAATCATGATATGTGGAATGAATTCCTCACTTCCAACAGTTTTAGATTCAACCGTTTTGCTCACAATTTCAATATGAATTTCAAACAGGAATAGTTTTAATAGTTTTCATACTTATATGTATACTGTTGGTTTTCTAATTTGTTTTGTGTATAGATAGAAACAGAATAGTTGACCTTTTGTCTAAATATTTCTTTCTTCAAACCTCTGTGCATAAATTCTCAAGAAGCCCCCCTATTCTGTTAAATTATTGGCACCTTCTTATTTCCCATCTGCCAGATGGTTCCTTCTCCCACTAGCTAGGATTATCAGTAATTATCTCTTTCAAGCCATGTGCACGTCTCATAACATTTTATCACAAGAGATGTAAAATGGAAAATATTTAGTGTTCATATAAATTGCAGTATCTCTTTTGGTAGCTTTCAGTATTTGATTGTTTGCCACTGTTTGCACCTATGGATGCTTGCTATACCAGTCGGGTATTAAACCTTTAATTCTTACATTATCTAGCTCACTTACTAAACTAGGCACCTTACATACTTGGCAAACAGGTGTTTTTAGGAATACTAACTTAGTCCCTGGAGTGGTGACCTATTTCATTCTTCAGGACACCCTTTATATCACCTTGTCATCCTCTCCACCTAAGATTGGATGCATACACCAGAACCCACCAATACCATCCTGAGGTAGCTGGAGACATCTGGTGTTTTTCTACCTGTAGAGCAGAGAAAAAGATCTGACTGCCAGAGCAGAGCTGGGGCTTGAAGCATGTTGATCTTGATGGTGTTATGCACTTTCCACCTGCTCTGCTGGCCATAGCTCCAGCTCAGAGCATCAGCGCCGGCGGTAGTAATGAGTATCTGTTTCAAAGAGATTTTGGTTCAACTGTAGCATAGGAAGTATTGCAGTTATTTGTGTTTCTCTGTTCCGTTATGGGAACGAGCAAGAAGCAGTCAATGCTGACCTTAATGCTTTCATTTTGTAGAAGTTTAACATCTGGTCCCTAATCACATGTTCCTTCATGCCGAAAAGAGGTGAAAATACACAGCATAAAAAGTTTAATGTTATGGCTACTGTCCAGAGGAGATTTGCTGGCTTGTTTTAGTCCAGGAAACCTCATCATAGGGCTCATTGCACAGGTCCTTGAGCCCCCTCAGTTTTATTTTGTTTTAAAAAAGAAATGTTGTATCTGATACCACACCAGGGAAGTAATCACTGACTTTCTGGAGGCAGTGCCAAAGAAGTGCCAATTAGGAATCACATAGCAAGTGGAGGAGGGACACCTGAAAGTAATTGAGGAGGTGTGCTGCTAACCCCCTTTGCCTCCCAGACATGTAACAGTTTCTTGGGAAGATGGGATAAGAACAGAAGTCTTCCCCGCCCTTCCAGATTGCAAGGGGCTGAGCTGCCCCCCACCCTCTATTTTTGTCTGTGTATGCGTCCATGCCTGTGTCCCGCTGGGTGCTGGTGAAGGCCTGGCCCAGCTGGCGCCCATTGAGCCAGGGCTACCATGCAGCATCAGCCCCACGGGCAGCAGCTGGCTGAGGTGAGGGTGGCTCAGCCCTGGGGGGGAAAGAGCACTGCTCAGGGTGGGCTTTGAGGAGATAAATGTGGGGTGGTGCTTTTCCACCCGATTGGAGGAGGGCTGTTTTGTGGAGGTGGTGAGGGTTAGTTTGGCTCCTCTGAGGGGAAGGAATAGTGCAGTTTGGGTGTTTGTTGCAGCCTCAGGACTGCTGAAAATCTGAGGAAAGGAGGCTGAGCAAAAACTCTCTTTAATCCTGAGACCTGGCTCTTGTGGGCCACAGCACTCTGATAAACGGAGAGAGGTGGCAAGGTTGTGAAGTTCAGGCACCTTGTAAAAAGTGCCCTTTGGGGTGAAGAGCCTTCAAAATTCTTTGAAGAGCATTGGCTGGGACTAAGAAGGTTCCTGAGTGCAGCCTAACAAAAAAAGAGGTTCAAGATGAACATGGAAGGCACTGCGCTGCTCAGGAGAGGCAGCCGTGTGAGGAGAAGCTCTTGTGGTACCCTGCGGATGATGGAGGTGAGCTGGGACAGCCGTGCTGTTGCAGTGGGGTGGGTGAATTCAGGATGAGGGTGGCTGTAGCACTGGGGTGCTGCTCTGGTGAGGTTTGGGGGGTGGAGATAGAGTGTGTCTGAGAGCACTGTCAGCCAAACTGAGCTGTGGAGATGGGCACTAGGGTCTGCCTGCCATGGTGGCAGCATGGCTCTGAGGGTGTTGTTTTGGACTGGTAACTCTAGGGGTTCAAGTTCGAAGAAAATTAGACCGTGATGTTAAAGTTAATTAATATGAAATTAAAAATCCCCCTCCCCGCGTTGGCATGCTGCTGTGGGCTGCAGGGCACTGGCATGTCCTGACTGGCACTGTGGGCATGCCTTCCTGCTTATGGTCACCTCTTCAGGGATGCACAACTACTCAGTTGACTGTCCTACAGGTAAGGAGAGGCTTTGGAGTTGATTGTTCCTCACACACATGTACTGACTGAAAAGAGAAAAACACCTGTATGCGTTTTCTTGCTGTTCTTAAGTCCTGTTTAGGCTTACATGGGGTTCTTGCCTAGTGGCAGTCTTCTCCCAGGTGAACTACAGAAACTCTCTGCCTCTTCCCTTTCTTTGCTTACTGAAATGGCTGCAGCCATGGCTGCTGTGACCTCTCAGCCTTCTTGCACAGGTGAGCTCTCATCTCATTGCTTGTCTCATTCCTTTTCTGTAGGTGATCAGGCTCCCTGTTGCTTAATTTGTTCTCTTGTAATTAATAATCTGGGAAAATGCTTTGTTGTGAGTGTTAACTAGCTATTTATCACTTTCATGTAAATGAAGACTTATTTTGAAGTTTAACACTTCCCAGTTGCTGGTTTTCATTATTACAGAGCTTGTAACCTGTACTTAGATTCCTTAAGTCATATTAAGAAATTGATGGACTCTTTCCTCACTGCAGGCTTCAGACCTTGGTACAGCGTCTAATAATGGCTCCTTATCTTCTTTTATGAATCTTTGCATAGGAGATGCTCAGAGAATGTGTGTGGGGGCTCACAGCTGGTACCCTCTTGCCTACTCTGACCACTGTGAATGTGTGTCCTGATAATCTATAACTCCTTGCTGAAACAATTAATTAGATGTAAGTTATTCTCGCATATAAACCTTAGATGTTCTTGGCTTAAGTGTACAGACAATATGTAACAGACTTCTGTGTAGCTGCTCAATTTATCCCTGCGGGAGGGTGAAATGGGGAAAAAATGAAAAAGCTAAACATAATTTTAGAGAGAGAGGAGCTAACTGTGTAGGCAGATGATGCATTTAAAATGGTTTCTGTTTAAAAACCCTCATAACTATTTAGTTAACTGTCTTAATTAGAGAGCAGAAGTACTATCTCGAGTGTTCCACCAGTTCTGTATTGGGTTACTGAAGCGAAATCAAGATTCCTTCTCTTATTTCTTCTCTGATTCACCTGTGAAGTGGTTAGAGGAGAGTGGAGGGTTCCCTAATGCTGTCTTTGGAAACTGTTAGTGCTTGGAGTTTATCATCAGTTCTGGCACTCTGCTTTCCATGTTACACAAGCAGACTTGGAGGGTGAAAGGGGGTATCCTGTGATATCTGAATGGTAAATGAGCTCCCTGTATCCATGCTGGCTATGAGCACGTGTAGCAGCATACTGCTGCCCTGGGTACTCTGGGAATCAATGAACAAGCTGGGCAGTGAGGAGAGGATAATGTGTTTGATGGAATAGACCATGTTACTGTCTAAAAAGTTAGTTTGAAATATGGTTATTCTTGCATAAATGTTAAATACCTCATTATACAAAGCTATTACTGTTTCTATCTCAGCTCTCTAGTTCTTCAGGTAAAGCAGTGTATAGCTAGCATCCATTGTAGTGGAATGTAGCAAAATGTGGCATGCTGGCAGCCTTAAGGATGCTCAGACCAGGGGCAGGTACTGTGGCACAAGGGGTTGTTGCTCAGTGGCTGGAGCAGCATGAGATAGGCACATGGGGCATTCTAGCTGATTGATTGAACTTACTCGTAATTTGAAATCTATGTTTAGTGTTTTTTTTTTTTTTTTTTTTTTAAGTGTTCTAACCTTAATGTAATAGCATATAGTTTTAACTGGTAGGCAATTCTTACATCACCCCTTTGAGTAAAAGACTAATTATCTAAGGCAATTTAGAGAAGGAGACAGCATCTTCTATGCTGGAGTAAGGCATTGGGGAACACATGCAAGTGGTGCAGGCCACACGAGGTGCGGTGTCTGAGGGCAGAGATTAAGATCGTTTCATTTATGCATGTAGTGGCAGGACCTTATCAGGCAGTAGAATCAAACTAAGTTTCTGAAAGGTAGGGCTGGGAGCTGAGCTATGGGCAAGACTCAGTTTGGACTTACCATGGAGGCTACGCAAAGAGGTGGCAAATATACTTTTTGTATTGATTTCCCTTGTTTTAATGAAGCATATTGTATAGTAACAACACTTTCTTCTTCCTGTTAAACTGAGTGGTCTTTGAAGTATGTGCTCCCCCTCCCTGAAGTGGAGTTGAAATCCCTAATCGCTTTCAGATGTACTTGAATTCTAATGCAGCCTTACCTTCCTTCTGGAGGCTTGGCTTTTTTCAGAGTCGTTGGCACTTCATCTTGCCCTCAATGCCCCTGTGAGCTGCATGCCTTACCCTGCAGCCTAATACAGAGCAGCATATGCCTCGGCACTTGCACCAGCCTGCAGCTATGCCACATCCGAACAGCATTCCTAGCATGAGGTGGTTTCAAAATGCATACCCCTTTCCCCTCGTAGAGTTGTGGTCATCTGTGCTCATGCAATGGAGATAGTGCTGGTTTCTCTGTAATTGAGCTTTTGGGGACAGATGAGCACTCCTGGTCCTAGCAGGAATTTAATGTGATCTTCTACTCTGAAACTAACCTGCTCTAAACAAAATAATGAGGAATTTTGCCCTGTGATTCCAGCAGCTTTTCCTGTGATTCCAGCAGCTTTTTTTTTTTTCTTTTTTCTTTTTTTTTTTTTTTTTTTTTTTTTTTTTTTTTTTTTTTTAAATAAGAGCATTTTCCTGAGCACTACTACTATTTTTAGGCCATTGTAGGAATTCATGTTGCTGATCTGGCACTCCTGTGTTCTTATCTGCTGCTTCATCATGATTTCACTGTAGTGACTTGTTCTGTCAGAAAGTCAATACAGTGAATTTGGAAAGAGCTACAGCTGCTTGAGAAGTGGATGCATCAAGCTAAACAGTTGATCTATCAGGTTCACTTGCAATATTTGTTTCAGTAATGGATTACAGTCTGACCACGGTAAGTGATGGCCTCAGCAGTCTCGTAAAGACCAGCTCAGTCTGGCTGCTCTCAGGCAGTTGGTGCTACAAAAATCTCTTCAAGCAGTAGAAAATGTTTGTGCAGGAATCCCTGAAGGAAAACCAGAGTCAGGCTGCAAAGAGGGGAGATGGAGCCTGTTCCTTGTTCCCGATGTACTCTGTTGCTGTTCATATACTTGACGTGTGGGTAGGGGTAGGTTTTTTTGGTACTTAAATATTCTCAAAGTGCTACCATGGTGGCCATGCATTCCTCCACAGTTTTTGCTGTGTAAAAAAAAAAAAAAAAAAAACTGAAAAGCAGATTGAATATGCAGATTGAAATGACTAAAGGTACCTCCATTATTGTCCCAAGTTGGGATTCAGCTTTGATTGTGTATTTTATTCTTAAATATACTCAAAATGCCTTGCGTTTCAGTATGTGAAATTATAGGCAAGGCATCAGCTGTAATGGGCCATGCAGTGACTCATTTGGCAGTGCATCTGATTGCAGGGAGTGCATCTATTTCAGTGGGGAGTTCAGTGCTGATGGGAGGCAGAAATGATCAGCAGGTGATGTAACAATCAGCTGGTTATTTGATGGGGCTGAGAAATGAACTTTGTCCAGAAATATTCACCCTTCGCTAATTTAAGAAGGCCATTCTGTGGTTTGTAACATTGCCAAATCCAGACTAGCTACCTGGGAACATGTGAGACACTGAAAGAAGTGCAGAGATTTGACAGTAACGTGTTTGAACTTGTATTTATTTAAGTAGAGACTCCTGTTCCCCTTTTGGGACCAGGACTGAGTAGGTGGCCTTTGGCTGATGCTCCCCTACTCCCAGCCCTGGGCATTGCAGCAGAGGGGCTCCGCCAGTGCTGTCCTGAGGCACGAACCATTTTGGCTCTTCAAAGCAAGGCCGGTCTCTTGCTGCCTCTGGGACTGGCATAATGGCTGCTTGCTGTTGTGATACGCTTCTTGTGGCTGTGCAATACAGTTATTTTGCTACATCAAACGACTCCAACTAAACGAAAACTGTTGACCAGTATTCCTGCTCTGTGGTGAGCTGTGTCCCTCGCTCTCCCTTGCTGCGCCTATGGTGGTGGCCCTGGGAGCTCAGCGAGGTAGCTTCGTGGGGCCGCAGAGTAGAGTGCTTCTTGTAGGCTCGTGGTGCTGGCTGCTTGCTAAACCTCTTTGACCCAAACCTGTTTGAGGCTGAGATCTCCTTGGCAAAGGAGAGAGGATGACTTCTCTCTGAACAGCATTATTGGAGCTTCCAGGGAACTCTCAATGTGCTGGTTCAGAGCCAGTGACATCTCTAGTATGAAGGTGTATCTTTCTAGTGCGAATGTGATAATCAAATGTTAGCAGAATGTTTGGAAAACAAAAAAGCTAACTTAAAAAGCTCTCAGGATCAGCAGACGTTCCTAGGAAAAGCTGTAATGTCCAGGACCAATTTTTCCCTGATGCTGTCCCAGTGATACTTCTCCTTCAGGAGGCTTTTGGAATTCAAATTTTAGAATAATGAATATTTAAGAGGATAGATACTATTGTCTGCTATTTTGTCTTTGTTTTTAAAAGTCATGTAACTTCAATCTAGTCGTGTGCAAATCTTAATCAGGAGTTTTCCTATGGGTAATAACGTTAAAATACTGCCTAATCCTTTTTGAGAGAAGCACTGCTTTTTAGGAACTGTGGCTTAGAGCTTTCTAGTACGAGTACTTTCTAAAAAGGGCAGTATTTCTTCCAGACTGACTTGTTTGCAGGGTTCAAGACACCAGTGTGATACGCTCTACACCCCCCTAGGTCTAGCACTATAAATAGCCAGAAATATTGGGGTTGTTTTGGAGAAGAGTAAGGGAAAGGAAAGGTGGGGTTATGGAACATGACTGTGGGATAAGGCTGCTCCAGGCTGACTGAGAGGTACTTCTGTCGCTCATTAGGCTACTGTAGATGTTAAGACCAAATTAGTGTGAAATCAGATGTTTTTTAATGAACCTTGGGTGCCAGCTAGAGGAACATGACATCTTCTAAGTACTGGCAGCTATCTGCTCAGTTCATGCTCTGTTTGTGTGGCACGTTGTCCTCACTGAAAGCGTTTGGTGATGGAGAGCGAACAGGTCACCCAGTCAGATAAGTAGATCAGCTTCAAGAGGGAAGCCCAGTACAGAACCATGGCAGCACATTCCATTCAGCCGCATCTGTGCAAAATGCAGCCTCTGGTGCATGGGGCACCCGCTGGGCCTCCAGGTGCTGAATCAGCAGTGCAGTTTCATGGCCATCTTTGTCTTCCCTGGTTATAACTCATCATGATCACGTATTGTTATATGGGAGAGTGTGCGATAAACTTGTACAAGTTTTCTACTTATCATGAAGCTCTCCTAATTGCAAATAACATGAACGGTTAGTAATCTATTCAATGTACACTTAATCAAATCTAGCATATGTTTCAGAATTGGGCTGCAGCTCAAATCCAAGTGCATTATTTATATGTATTTTAACACCAATACTGCACTAGAAACAGACTGTGGACCTTCAAGATATCTGCTGCTTGGCATTAGTGGACTATTGACAGGAGAATGGCTGATTTGCAAGGGAACTTGAGAAATAAGCAGGGAGAAGTAAAGTTAATTTGGCACTACTGGCTTATTAGAAGAACTTTATAACATATCTTGGAGAAAAGGGGTGAAGCAGGTAAGTTATGCTGATGCGGAGACCAGCAATGGCGTTTCTGAGGTACGCAGAGCTGTTCAGGGTTAAAGGCATCACAGCAGGGTTTCTTATAAGGTGCCTTGAATCTGATTGCCCTCTTGTTCCTGCACTCCTCTCTGGCAGAAAAGTGGTGTTTGAAATCCTCCCTTGAGGAGGGCAGGGACCTACATCCTGCAGTGAGGACTGCAGGGGTATCAGGATCTTGCTCTGAAGCTCTCCTCTGCCAGCTGAAAACCCATGATGTTGGTAAGCTGAGGGGTTAGTGCCACTCGTGTGTTTCTGGTGTTACTCCAGTGAGCTCAGCAGAGGTACATTTGGAAAGAAATGGGCTATGTGGGCCTGATGTGGTGACGCGAGGCTTTCAGCAGTCGAGCTGATGTGAAGTCTCATCATGACACTTCTGAACTTCTGTGGTGGTTTACACCTGCACCATTGTGGTTTCCCAGGAAATGCAGAAATATACAGGGTGGGGTGTGCAGACCTGCAGGAGGTAGCACCCAAGTCACCTCTGAAGCCACAGCCAGTAGCCTCTGCTGGAAGCCTGCATTTCCTGTGGCTCAGCAGCTATTCCTCTCCCCTGCTCACACCTGGCTGGGGCTCCCCACCTGACTAGCTGTGTTGGTGTGACTGTTTTGATGTTGTGCTCCGAGCTGTATCGGAGAGCTGGGGGTTGCTCAAACAAAATAATCTGTTTTCAGCTGAGGTCCTCTCACAAGTCTGGTGAGTATCAGTCACGTGGCTGGCAGACAGGGACCTGCCTGGCGGAGGTGTGGGTTGTAGGGAGGAAGAGACATGAGCATCTGGGAGGCAGAGGGGGCAGCTTGTCAAGCAGGCTAGACGCTGAAATCTCGCACTGTAAAACGAGATGTTTGGGTGCTGCATATGTTCTAGTAGGGGCTGTGGAAGGGCTGCTTAGGGCACCAGCACCAGGTGTGCAGTGTGGGTGATGGAACACTTAAGAGAGGACGATGGTTAGCCTTGAAATAGAGCTGGGCTTTGCACTTGTGAAGATATGAAACTTGTCTGGAGTGGGTGGGAAGGGCTGAGCAAGATAGATGGTGCTCCAGCAGGCTGGGCAGGGAGGTGCAGCCACCCCAGGCTGTTGGAGCCTCCACTGGGGGAGCAGAAGATGCAGGTTAATTCCTTTCCTAGGTGGAGTTCTTCCCAGCCATCAGCCTAAAGTAAATTTAATAAAGGGGACTCTCAGCCTCCGATATCTCATTTCTACTGCTTAAAACTAGGACGAGGCTCAAAAAAGGATGTGTTAATTGTGGCACTGGGGGAGGGTGAGCAAGAAAGACCTTGGCTTTGTAGCCTAGTAATTAGAGCATGGAGACTAGCCCCTGCTTCAAGGACTCTGTTTGGCAGTAGTTAAAATGTAATCGTCCCACAAGTGAAGCAGCCACATCTTTTGGATTTTTTTTTCCACACCTTCTTGCCTCAGCATCTGTAGCACTGCTCTGAGTTTGCTAGTGCTCTGTAGCTTGTAAGCTACTAGTAGAATGGGGGGGGGGGGGGGGGGGGGGGGTGCAAAGCAGGCTAATAAACAACAGCCTTTTCTCTGTTAATGGTTGCAATTGGGAAGACACGTATTACTGGGCTTCAAATTGAGCCAAAGGCAAGAACAATTGGGTACCTGACCTTTTTTTTTGAGTTTTTTGTGGGTACAGTCACCTAGCTAAACATCTAGGTGAAGCAGTTGTAAAACAACAGTACCAAAAAAAAAAAAAAAAGACAACATTTAAGATGGAATATTTAACATTTGACTGGCAAATAATGTGTGGTGGTCATCTACTTACTGTGCGAAGGCAGTAACTCTGTTACTGAAAACACGAGAGAACTCTACGGGTGCTGTGTTTGGAAATATCTTAAATTGTCCTTTAACTGCAGAAATTAGTGGGATTTCAGTCTTCCTGGGTTTTGACCTTTTGAGTTATTTTTGGTTGCTTTTGTTTGTTCATATTTTAAAAATTAAAACCCAAATGCAAACTTCAGCTCTGTTCACAGGCACACGCAAGAGAAATAATGGCTGTTATCCAGAATCATTTTGCATGTGTCTACACAGTGCATTGCTTAACGAGGTAGGTCCCAGAAACAGCATATCTGCATTAACATTGTGCTCTGCCTCTGCAAGCATACCCTCCTCCTCAGCAGAGCTAATTAGCCTAAATAGAAGGCTGCAGTGATGTGTTTATACTGTTTCCGGGGCTGGGAGGTCTGACTATACTTTGCAATATAAACCTGTTTTCCTTCAGTTTCTTCCCTTTAAAATAGATTTTCTCATCTGTGGTGCAATGTACTTGTTATTACTGATATATTTTCACTATCTCCAGTTGACAATTTTTAACACAAGCTGGGGGAGGATGTCTGCGGGTAATGTCAGTAGAAACAATGGTTGTAGAAGTCTCTAATGTTCTGAGTATTGGTGCTGACTGTGTGACTACTCATCCTTGCTTCTAGAGGTTGCATTTCTGTACAGTTAAAATAGCTGTACTTAAGCTTAGTTTTTCAAGCCTTTCTGTTCTGGTAAGATCACAAGATGCTGTGGCTTGTGTGGTGTGTTTTCTTTTTTTTTTTTTTTTTTTTTTTTTTTCTCTCTCTCTGAAGACACCAGGATGATACTGCTTCGAAGTCCCATCATAGCTGATTTGAGCCTTACCCGTAGGAGACATTGCTCTGAAAACTCTTCTGTATTTTTGTGGAAACCAAGTGTTTTATGAACTGGATGAGAAACATTTCCATACTGTGGAATAGTAATCTGATAGAATCTGTAGATGCATGATGTTTGTCCATAGTATTTGTGATTCAACTTGTTGTTCCTGTGCTGTCTGTAACTCAGAATATTCACTTGTGGAATCGCTTGTTTATCTCCACACTGAGCATTGCAGCTTACCCAGGGTTTATATTTTAAGGAAGCAATTCATGATTCTCGTTAAGATAAGCCTGTTGCTGCTGCTTTTTGTGGAAGTTTGTCTTGGTTGTCAATCCATTGCTATATCTTTGGTCTGTTTGCCTTGGTTTAGTTTATTTCTATTCAGATCCAGACCTTATAGTGCAGCTCAGTTGCAGTCACCACCTCTGTGCTCCAAATAACACAGCCTCAAAGGGAGAGTTTTGCTTTGGGGTGTGTTGTGAACAGCACTGCTTCTGTCTTAAGCTGACCCAAAGGCACAAAACCAGGAGGCATTGCAGGACTCTGACACAGGAGGATCTTGGAGCATTTAGTGGGGTGGTTTCCGGATTATGTTGCCAAGTGTGAGATGTGAGATTGTGGGGATTTGAGCCTGCATGGGGCTTGTGAAAGTAACTACAGGCTGAGGTTATTCACTGGCATCAGCAAGTAAGATGCTGATTACTGCAGATATTGACTCTGGCGAGAATCCATCCTTACTGTTGATGTCCTTGTCTTTAGTGTCAACGAAACCATACTGCAGTGTCTGCAAAAATTGTCCCAGTTAAATATCTCTGCAATGTGAATACTTTAATATTCAAAGTACTCAGGGCTGTGAACCTGTCACTCCTGGAATCCCAAATCAGCTTGGAAGGATTTGAGTATCTGGTGTTGAAATCTAGTAGAGACTATTGATACTGGAGACTTAGCCTAACTGTCCACTGTTCTCCATTTCCCCACTTCATGTCTGTGTTCCTCCAGAGAGCTTGAAAACTGGTCTGTCTCAGGGATCTTCGACTGCCTATTCTGGTTTCATGCAATTTGACTAAATTTCTCTTGTGTCTACCTCAGGAGACGTAACTTGCATTGCTGCTTCTGTTGCCGCTGGATTTAAGCCAACACCTGACTGAACTGATCTGTCCCTGCAGTGCTTCTCCCTGGTTTATGGCTGTCCCTCTGATCTACAGACTTGGCTGACACGTTGCTCCCTGATAAGACAGTAGTTACTGATGGTCGTCTCCCAGTAGAACTCTGTTATCTTTGCTGGCTATTTTTCACTGACAAGTTTCCTTCCTTGATTCCAAAACTCATTGCCATCTTTTAGTTTGAATGTTCTTGGGAGGCTGATATTTATTTATTTGATTTATTCTTTCAATTTACATGAAGCTGTGGTAGCTTCAATTAACAGGCATCCATCTGTGCTCCTGGCATGCTGGTGGTAATTAAAATTAAGTATCTCTACGTTGTTCAAATCAATATATAGAATGAAATTTTTCAAAATGCTTCTTGAAATGTCTCGTGTAGGGGCTGACTCTCCTGCCAGCTTCCCTCAGTTTGTAGTGTTGGAGTAGAATCGTTGCTGTGAATTAAGCATGTATTTTAACAGCTTTGCTTGGTGCTTTTCTTCAAAGCTTAGCAGTGTTTTTTTTACAGCTTCATACAGGATGCATACAGGAGTTCACATCCTCTGCCCAAGGCTGGGAAGTAGTCCACCAGCTCCTGTGAATTGACAAGGTGCTGGGAAAGCAAAATATAAACTGAAAGCATGACTGCAAAAATTCAGTGCTAGTCAGTCCTACCAGCTGTGCTGAAAGCATTGCTGGAGGCCTACCAAAGAGGGCAGTGTCTGGAGCGTGTGGGTTCCTGCTTGCAGCACAGCCTCAGTTCTAGTGATGCACAGCTGTGTGCTTCATTTAGCCTGCTGACCCAAGTGTGGAAATGACTAACCTACAAAACATTTTTCTCCTGTTCTGTCTCAAGTTCTAACAGCTTGCATGGCCAGTCCTTAGAGGCTAGTATTCTCCAGAGTTGTATTGCTATGCTTTCTTATTCAAGAACAGGAGTCTTAACCAAATTCAATGATTGGTTTGCTTGGTATGTATGTGTTGTTGCTACTTGTTTTTTTCTTCAGGAAAGACTATCAGAAAATGGAATAAATACGTTGATTAAAGTGGACTTAATCTTTGTGTGTGCCTATATATTCTATTAAAGGATTTCCCAGACCTCTGGATATCACAATGAACTAGTAGTACCTGATTTCTCAGCGGACTGTTTCTTACATGTTGTCCATGACTTTGCTTTGGAAGCATTTACTTACAGCTTTTTCAGAAGAGTTGAAAGCCATTTACAAAAGTTAGGCTTTTTAACAGGCATGTAAAGTCAGAATTTGTGTGCCTGCTGTACAGGTCAGTGGGGGCTGAGACTGCAGGGACCTGGTAGCAGCGCTGGTGACCACATGCAACAGAACCAAGTATTGCCTATTTATACAGGTGCACATCACGGGGTCTCTTTTTAGATGTACTAAGTTCACTGAAGATGAACACACGCTCATTTTTGCTGTATAAAAATCAAATGCAGATTTACAACAGTGGTTCAGTATCCAAATAATAGGTTGGATAGTACTACTGTATGTGCAGTTGCACTGCTCTGTAAGAATAAAAGGATAAACCTGCTTTTTTTTAGTACTGAAAGGTGATTGTTACCACCGCTCATGAAGTACTATGGCATGAACATAACTGTGAAAAGGAAATGCTTTTCATCAGTTTACATTTCCTTTCTTCTCGCTATCACTCCAAAAGCCAGAAAGTACTTTTCAAAAACTTATTAAATAAAAAAAAAAATCATAAAACATCTCTGCCAAAAAACATCTCTGCCAACTTGCTCTATCAATTTAAACTCATTTTACTGAGCCTTCCTACCTTTGTACCCGGAGACCTCTTGATAATTCCTTGATAATGAAAGAGTGGGAAGATGATGGGGGTTGTTAGTCTCACATCAGATGCCTGCTGCAGGGATCTTTAGGTGTGCTTCAAATTAAGTGCCATCTCAGGTGTGACTTCAGCTGTCTTTAGTAGAGGACAGGCTGTGGTATGAAAGGCAAGGGGGGTAACTTCAGGACACTGGGAACCTGTATGTAGAAGATGTGAGCCTTGGCCTTCAGACTGGCTCAGTTCACTGGAGAACTGTGTAACCAGCTGGTATTAGGACACCTGAGACACCACAAAATAAGCAGTTTGATATTTAATGGTGGATTTCTTTAAAGTACAAAGGTGTGTGCACTTGTGAATTACTGCTAAGTGCAATGGGAGTTATGGTGACCAGCAGGTTGCAAGGATGGGGCTTTCTTGTACTGCAGGCTACTCAGATTTATTTTGAGATTTTCAGCTATTAGTTTTGCCTGGTCTTTAGTACGTGTAATATGACAGTATCATAACCCAGGTGCCCTCCAAAAGCTTGCCTTTGACAGTCTTGGAGCAGTGCACTGGCTACTGCTTGCGTCTGTCAGCATTTCTGCTATCAGTGAAAGACTTTGGGGAGCAACAAAGGATGAGTCTGAGAAGAAAAATGCATTAAATACCCCAGATGAGCATGTTTTGAAGCTCTTCTTGATTTGATATGATTATTTAACATCATGAAAACATGATTCTGCTTAAGGATATCATCAGAAGTAGGTTTTCAACAAACTGTACCTTGCAATAATTTAGGGACAAATATTTAAAATTTTTACCTTTGATAGCGTGTCAAAAGAAGGATGGTAATAGAGTTGTAATTTTTTTTTCCCAATTACATTTTTAAATCAGTATGATTTTGACTTGAAGACCTGGTATTTAGTGTATTGATTTACATGTTTTAAAGTATGGATTGGTTAATACTTGCCTAGCAGTACTGGTAGGTCTGTGGCATCCTGCAGTCATTCAGATCTGAGATACAAAGCTTATAGGTTGAAATGATGTATCCTTATGGAACAGCTATGGAATTGGGATTAGTAGGAAAGCTTTTCGGGCACAAGGTCCCTACATCAGGCTTGACAAAATTAGAGCAAACTTGAAACTAAGGATATCAGATATTGCTTTTAGCATAACCTCACTGTATCAATAAGCTGGACAACTTCATGGAAGCGTATGGGTAATCATAGGTGTGTAAAAGTGTTGTTGTTTTCCCTTCCCCTCAGTAAAACTCTTGAGGCTACTTAAAGAGCTGTGAATAAGATAGGAAGGATTTCTGGAAAAAACTTGCAGGTAAATGGGTTTTCAGCTTTTTTTTTTTTTTTTTTTTTTTTTTTAACCATAGGCTGCTTCAACGATGAGGCTGTTCCAGGATAGTTCAACAAAAACAACTTGTTGGCTGAAACTGGGATTCCCTGTGAAATGTTCTGTGTTTAATTTTCCATGGCTCGGAGGTGTCTTGAGGAGACCCCTAAATTTTTTACCTTCAGGGAAAATCGCTTTGCAGCCAGATCTGAGCCTCTAATAACAGCAGGATAAGCGTTGTGAGCAATAATCCCACATTAAATTGTCAGTCATTGTCTTTTCTTAACAATGATTAAACTGTGGCGTTGGAAAATGGGGCTGATTCCAGAGGGGGAAGCACTTAGCTATAAAATAGCATGTATGGTGGGTGTAATGCTTGGGGTCTGACCTGTTAATTCCACTCAGAAGAAGAGAGTTTGGAGATGGGAATCAGTTGTTTAAGCATATATTTGGATGCCCTGCTCATTAGCAGGAGTTTCTGCCTTTGCAGCTCTTTCCCCTCTACTCCTGTGAACCTTTTTTTCTTGTAAGTACAGTTGAACTCAAAGGCTGTTAACACCACAGCTGGAATCAGTTTTTTTAAATAAACCTGCTGCCATGTATTGATTTATTCTAGACACAAATCGAAGTCAGAACAGTACCTGGTTCTGTTTCCTGTGTGAGCCCATTTAAAAGCAGGAAAGAACGATGCATGCATACTGAACCGATGCCAGCTAAAAATAAATTGGAAACTTTCAAGTGCTTGTTCCTGGGTAAATGCAGTAGCCTGATAGCTGTGTTGCAGTAACAATTATTAATTCAAACAGTTGATGGCATAGATGAAATAGGTCCGATACCTGAATATTCAAATCCTATATTTCAGGGTATGTAGCTGATTGAAGCTATATCCTTAAACGTGTTTTCCACTTAGGCTAGGTCTAGATTTCTAAAATATAACCCCTAGCAAAAAGTTACTCACCCAGTGTTAGTGGTGTCACAGGGGAATTGCTGTATCTGAACTTGTTTCATATCCGTGCGTTTTATTCTGTGGAAATACATACAAGAGAGGCAGCCTAGGGCAGGTGGAGGGAAATGGGTAAGGAGAATGAAGCAGAGTGTAAGCAGCATCAGCAAAGGGGAGAGGCTGAGGGCTGCAGAGTTAATAAAAGGGGAATTGCTGACTGACCAGGAAGTCTTGTGAAGAGCAGACCTTTCCTCCATATGTGCAGGTGTAATTTGCAGAACCCTGACTTTCTACTCTATTTCCCTCCTCTCTCTCAGTGAAGACTTGAAGGGTTGAAAGACACGGACTCCAGATGGCTCCTGAACAGGAGACGTTTATTGCCTCTTTTTGCTACCACGTATACTTTCCCCATAGCCCCACGCGCCTGATTGTGTCATGCAGTTGGTTAGATACCCTCAGACAGGAGCCAGCCAGCACTTGGCCACTGCCCAAAGCTCATCTTTAACACTGTAGCCAATTTACTTTAGCTCAGCTTTGGTCAAGTTTTTGTTTCTACCGCTTGTTTCCTCATTATCTCTAATTCAGGGATGTGTGAAACAGCACGAAGCCACCTGCAAATTCCTTTCCCACAAAGACTGCTCACAGCACTGTTAAGTTTTAATTCTTTGCTTTGACTTGTTCTGGATCACTTTGATCTACAGTGTTCCTTTTCACTAAAACGAAGTTATTCAGATAAGGCCAGTGTGATATTTTTTCACTCTGTCAATAAATTATTGATGTTGCAACTAAAAATATAATGTTTTAAAAAGTAAGAGCTGCAAATGCTCTTTATGATGTGAAAAGACACCTCTAGGTTTATTGAAACAAAATAACGGATATGAAGTGGTCCTGAGACTATTAAAAACCTTGGATGTGCTTTATTGCAGACCACACGGATGGTGTTAACACTACCTTATCATTATTTTAGTCTTATGTGGGATGGAGAACGCAATGTAGGAAAACTGGCATGTTCCTGTTGCTAATAGCTTCTGGTGTGTTACTGTCTCAACACAGGTCAGATCTCTCTTCTACCTTCCTGCAATGCAAATATGGAGTGTTGTCCACCTCCAAGACCACCTTGTACCTGAGGGCAGGAGATCATGGGATTCTGTCCTGTGTGGCTTGGAAAGCTTTGTGGAGCTGAAAAGGAGCGGAGGCAAATCGTGCTGTCAGGAACGGAGGCCTTAGTGCCACTGCTATGGGCCCTGGGGCTAAGGGAGGAGGGGGAAGAGAGACTTCTAAAAGGCCTGTCTATGTATTTAATAACCCAGCATCAGACACTTGCTTTCCCACTTGTGTTCCTCTTCATTCCAGTCTTTTCTAACTGAATGGAGGACATGTTTCTTTGCTTTGTCTAATTAAATTAGGTAGTTGCATTAAAATAGGCAAGAGAGTTATTGCTTACAATAACAGGGCCTAGGCACTGAGCACAGCTCAACATCCTTTCTTTTAAAAAAGCACAAACAACCCCACCCCTCTTGAATCACAGAAAGTGAGCTGAATTTGCAAAAGATACTACCTTTTATTCATTTCTGGACCCTCTGAGATTGCTCCCAAATCAATTCATTTTGGAGAACAATGGAATTATTGTCTCTAGGCTGGCAGCAGTCATTTGTAGGGCTTGGCTCAATGAATATTTTTGTCAGAATGTTTTTGCATTGCCAGTCTTCTATGCGAACACTCACCCTCGGCTTGGAGCTAATTAGTAATGCATAACAGGGGATGTGCTGCTTTTCTTTGCCTCTCCCCAGAAGAATAACTTGCCCTGCTAACAGATAACTCTTGGCAGTATGCGAAGAACTGGCCACGGAGTGTTTTTCTTTCTTGTAGTAAAAACACAGCTAGGCGGGGTGGTAACTTTCTGGCAGTTCTCTTGGTGTCATTTACATGTACAACATCCAATGTAGCACTGAAAACAGTTATTTGACTGCTCATGCTCCTGGAAATGTGCTGTTCTTAATCTGCTTCTTACTGTATATTATGTCAAAATTGAATATACTTATTATGTCTGCTAGAAAACCAACGATTCACAAGACCACACTTTCCTGCTTAGCCTGTGTTAGTGTATTATCTGAAGTTCCTGCTCTTTGTTTTCCTTCTGTGAGAAAAATCTGTTTTCTTCAGGATTTTCTGTGAAGCTATTTGATTTGCAATTGCGATGGCGGGCATCCTGTCAATCAGGAACGCATTTTAGCAAACAAACCATAACCTTTTATTTCCTATTACCCGATGCCTGATCACCTCCCATTTCCTCACTGGCTGAGTATTACAGGTTCACAAGCTACTCAATGCTCCTCTATGCCATATATGTACAATTTTTCTTTTCCTCAACCCTTTAATTTCTCCTTTCTTATGTTGAGAACTTGTGATCTTTGCTTTACTGTTCTCACACTGCTCGTCCTTTTTTCCTCCAGCTTCTGCCTTGCTTTGGAACAGTGAGGCCTTCTACTGTCCACTTACCTACTTAGCATTTCTCCTTATTATGACTACACAACTACCTTGGAATAAAGAAAAATAATTCTCTGCTGCAAAAGCACAACTTTGTTTCTCACACTTCCTTTCTCTTCCACCCACTCCCCTTTACCCTTGCAAATTCTTTTGTGGCAGCTGCTGCTGTCTGAGCCCTTTAGTTGAGATTTGAGTAAAGCCATGTGATGGTCTCCTTTGGGCTCTGTCTCTCAAAGGTATAACGTAAACCAGGTATGTTTATAAAAACAGATTAGTTCCTGTTTTATGGCTAAGAATGGCTCAATTCAAAATCTAATTTACAACATAGTCTGGGGGAAGCATTTAATTACACACCAGGGAGAAGGGAATGAAGAGGGAAGCAGTATCAGGCTTAAACAACACAAAGAAATATATGCTTGGAAAAGCCACCAGAGCTGAAGCAGGCAATACAAACATTTATTAAAAATTGCATACGTCTCTTTTCTTTCTTGCTCGAAGGAAGAGAGCTGTTGTGCATTAATGCTGCTCTGAACAAAGCCCTTTCATCTTCTGCGGATGATTTTGTATTCAGTGGTATTAAAAGGATTCTAATTCAAATTAGCATCAAGGCTATCTGAATTCACCTAAAGATATGGCTGTTTCTAATTTCTGATAACTTGTTCTCCACATAGTACTTTTCATCACTGGGCATTGTGTTATGTCATAAACTGTATTCTTTTATTCACAGGGAGTCTGTCTGCCATCTCACACCAGAGTAATTCAGCAAGGTTACTTTTGATTTTAAGTCAGTGTAAGTGAGAAGTTTTGCTTCCTTTATTAAAACTTCCAGGTTTTGGTGTTAATTATGGGTGATATAAATTTAGCAGTAAACCTTAGTATTAACTCCTGCATTTGCTGTAGAACTTCTCTCTCCTTGGCTGTCAGAGTTCTTCATCTTGAATTTGATTTGAAACATGGTGCCTGCTTGAATGAAAAGTGGGATGAGTTCCGCAATGCAAATATCTTAACAACCTGGGTGAAACAATGTGTAAAAGTTGTAGGAGGGTCATGGCTGGTTATGATCCCAAATACATATAACTAGTGGGTTGATAGATGAGATCTGTGTTACCCTGTGTTTTTAGCATACAGGTAAGCTTATATGGACAATCCTCATCTCTTCCCATGGATGAAGATCTTCTATTAACTTGATTACAACTTCTGTTTAGTGTTTACCAAACCAAGTCTTTTCTAACACTTATGAAACAAAATCTTACTGAAATAACTGTTTACACACAACAAAAGATGATTATGCAGATACATTAGAAAATACTTCACTGAAAGTATTTTTTTTCAGGTTTGCCTTTGTAAATTAATTTTTCTCCAGGGCAGCTGAAAGGCAGTGTCAAAATGTGTTTGTTGGTTTCCAATCTGATCTCACAGAATCCATTCAGCTAAATTTGGTCACAAATTTATCAAAAAAAAAAAAAAAAAAAGAATTAAATAACTGCGGAATTAAGAGAAGGTGTGAACAATGAAAATGACAGTGTGACGCTTCTGTCACCGATTGAAAACTAATATTAGCCTAAAGTTTTCTTTTCCTTAAGAACTATGTAACATATATTGCTTCTATGGTGAAAACTATTATTTAAAAAAGCACTATAAAGCTTGCTGTGTGGCTTCTGAGAAGGCTGAATGTAAATCGTGTGCTCCTTACTTCAGCTGTAAGGATCATGAAGAGCTTGAAGCCTTAGCTGTGCCATCAGGGCCTGGGATGACTGGAGCAGTGCAGGGCTGTCTCAGAGGGCAACTGGTCAGTGGTGGTCTGTGGAATTATGTTTTTGGGCAGAAGCTGGGTGGCTTCAGCCCAGGCTCTGCAAATAAGGCCATGTGGAAGAACCTGTAATGATTCTGAACAGGCTGGTGACCATCCACCAGGAATTTTGTCTAACCTGCAGATGACTTCTCTCTGGCAAAACGTAGCACAGAATTTATGGTTTGCACCTATTACCTTTTATCCAAAGGCGTGAGCATGTTTTCCAGTAGTTCTATATATTAATTCCTGTCTGCAAGTAAATGTCTTTCATGGAAGAATACAGTCACACAAGAAAAAAATGTTTTGAGTTAGATACAGATGCCAATTCTTCTAACTTGTTTCTTTTTAAATTTCTAAGCTTGACTATCAATTCTGTGTAATGCTCAAGAGCTCCTCTCCAGTGAGTGTCCGGTCACGTGAGGCTTTGTGCTGTCAGGTGGGATTGTTCAGTGGTGGTGTTACCATCAATATCAGCATTTCTGGGAGCATATTGACCAGTTTCAGGAAACATGCAGTATCTTGCTAGGCTGTATGTTTGTAAGGAATAATAATGCAAAACTGTTCCAGGAGCTTTCAGGCATAGCTATTAAACCATTTACTGTTCTTCCACTCCGCGTGAACTGTGGCAATGGCATCGTATGAGTAATTGTGGCAACAGGTCTGTGTTCTTCCTCTGTGGAAAAGCCAGATGTAAACTCTGAAGGACTATCAGGAGTACGTCTTTACTGTTGTCCAAGGCAGGTGAAGACTCAGTAGAACTGTACTGCTGCTGTTGGCCTTCTGAAAGCAGTCACACTTTGGGGGCATGGACCAAGCTACTGTGTGTACATTTGGGATCTTGCTTGTGTGTATCCTGAAGGATGCCCACAATCTGCAGTCTTACTGCTGTGGATAACTACCTGGATTAAAGCTAGTTTGATTAGTTTTCATATACTGCAGATAAGATTCTTGACTGCATTGCAGATGAACTGTATATATATGTTTACTTTAACCTGAAAGAGAGGAACACAAACAGCATACAGGATTGTCCCTATGGTACTAGGTTTTCCCATGGCAATAAGCTGATTCCAAAGGAAGAGCTATACCTTGCTCATTTGCCTCAAACCAATAAAGTTTTCCAATGGCTTAGTAGGATATCTTACAGCCTAGACATCAACTTTCATCATCTTGAAGATGAATACATGCTTGTGTACTACAGAAACAGTAGAGGAGGCTGTCTGACATGCTCTCCTTTCTGTCCTGGCATACCTATGTGGTAGGTGTAAGTTCCTCACGCTGGTTAATGTCAGTGAACTAGGTTCACCTTAGGTGACAGCTAAAAAGTGAGAGGCTGGTGTATGCCCAAACTTGTTAGTAATATAAACAAGCTTCCTTTAGTATTTCCTTCATTACTGTTTTGAGGGTCTAACTGCGATTTCTATTTTTTTTCAATGAAGTGTTCAAGTGTGTGTTACTGGCAATATGCGGAGTTCCCCGCACAATGCCCCAGCATGTAACAAAAACTGCTGTGTGCACAGCAACTGGGGGGGGGGGGGGGGGGGCGAATGACACTGAAATCGCAATTTAGCCAAATGTTCAGAGGAAATGAACTTGTGCCTTTTTCCTGTCTTTTTGAAGTTTCTGTGAGCACGTTGCGGAGCTGGAATATAAAGTTTGACATGGCTCTAATTAGTGACCGGGAAAAGGTGTATTTGAGTCAGCTGGAAAAATGTGCCTTCAAGGATTCAGCTCTGTTGATCTTGGATCTGATT
The DNA here is from genome assembly GCA_011076525.1 of Nettapus auritus. Lineage (NCBI taxonomy): Eukaryota > Metazoa > Chordata > Aves > Anseriformes > Anatidae > Nettapus > Nettapus auritus. The sequence goes on along the minus strand of CM021773.1, from coordinate 1,989,400 downwards.
TCAAATTGGCTGACTTGCAAAACAGCCCTTTAAACTTAGATACTCCTTCAGAAGGATTGCTGTCGAAACAGTAGAAAAAATAAATAGTCATATATCTAACCCTGTAGTGCTTGCAAAAAGCAGCTCTAGGAGCAGCATGGCTGACTGCTGTGAATGATGTCCCATAGGCATCCAACTGTGTAGCTTGTAAGGCTTCTTCCTCTGGAAATACCCAAGTATCCCTTTATGTTTGCTGAGGCATTATCCAGACTCAGATGTACAATATTTTCTTGGAAATTGAACTGCTCTAGTGGCTTTATCAGACAGTCTGGAAGAAATGTAGTTGGCTGGAATATACATCTGAAAATACAAGAACAATCACACCTTTTCTATGCAGGGTTATGTGGGACAGATGGGAGAGAGAATACTCGTCCACAGAAAATAGTGACATTTCCATTGTGTAACCTCCCAAGCTGTTCTACGTAATTTCATCTGGCTGTTCCAGTAACAAATCCTACCGTTTCAGGTACATCCATGCTTTTGAGATGATTGAAGCTTTAAAGAGTTTGTAACCTAGCTTTGGGCTTAGCTTTTGCAAGTATGTATTTGCTTGCTTAGTAGCTTACAATTGAGAAGAGTCTCGGCTTTCGAGAGCTGAGGAGTTTGGTAGACCTTGATGATGCAGTGAGCTACTGAGAAATGGAATTTCAGTATGAGAGCCAAATTAAAAGTGGGGGGGGAGGGGGGACGACACAAAAACAAATACCCTGTTTAGATCAAACACACTTTGTTCATCTATCTTTCAAGAAAATAGGAAAGAAGCAAACACTTATTTTGCTGGCAAACATTTTTTTTTAACTGGAAGCCAAGTAGATTTTTGTTTTGCTTCACTTTTTTCCTCCTTGTTATAACTGATCTTCAGAAACATAATTTCAGGTAACTTGAATGTTCACACTTCGAAAACATAGAAACAAAATTCCTTGGTATTTCCCATGAGAATAATTTAGTGTGAAAACATTAAAGTGGAGTATTTAAACCTTTTCAAGGATCCCCATCTACACTTTTGTTCAAAGCCTGTTTGCTTGACTTGATGTGAGTTTGTGACCAGTTTTTTGTTCCCTCCCAGCTCCAGTTCTGAGTTTGAAAACAGCAAGTCACAACACAGGATTTGATCTCCATCTCTCTGACAGTAGGCATATCGCGTGCTCTGTCTTCAGCGCTCAAGAGGGGAACACTGCAGACTCATGTACTCGGTTATTCTGTTGTGTAACAAGGCATGATCAGGCCTTGGACAAAAGCGGACCTTGTGGATTAGGTCTGCAGGGTTTCATGGAACTGCACGTAGCAGTTGGAAGCAGCAGAGCTGGAGAAGCAGTCTGATGCTGTGAAACAGAGCCACCATTCAGAGCAGTTCTGCATCTGTGCCGTGTAAGTTGCGAATGGCCATTGCCAAGCCTGGTCGTCTCCAAGAATATATGTATGTACATGGCAACAAATTAGAGCAGCAGCACAAGTAGTCTGGTGCTCCTGGCTTGGTTCTCTCCCAAGAAATGACCCACCCTCAGTCCAAATTCCTTTTGGCTGCAAAGAAGAAGGGCACAAGTTTAATATTCTGGATAATATACAGAATACTGAATTAAAATCTGGATGATGCACCAGACAGGGAATCGTTTGTGCTGCTCTGCTTGTTTCTGTTTGGGCTTTTTGCCTAGCTGGCCGGCACCCAGGGAGCGCAAACTGCTGCGGTTCACTCCAGGAGACCGGTAGCCGAGGGAAACTGGTTGGGAATTAAGTCCCACTTCCCATTCCTGATGATGAGAGGCAATTAGAAAGTGTAGCAGGGGAGTGGATGGTCTGTCTGAGGAAAGCAGCTTGCTGGGGCTCCGGAGGGAATGGCAGCTGCTTGGAGAGGAGGAGTAAAGCACTTGGACACAACGGTGCGTAAGGCCAAGCCTACAGCTGTAATACAAAATGTTGTTTTTGAAATCCTGAGCTGATTCAAGCAGCAGCTTGGCTAAAAAATTCCAGTGCATAATAAATAAGGGATAGCAAATACTAAGTGAGAGAGCTGCCTGAAGTACGTGCGCACACAGTGCGGTGAGGCAGTTAGTCAGCAGCCAGGGATGCAGAATGGAGCAGCCTGGGGGTGGTTTCCAGGTTCAGTCAGAGGGTGTGCGGAGGACAGGGCTGGGGCAGCATCAGGTGCCCCGTACCCGGAGAGAAAGTGGTGGGCATCGGTCAGGAGGCTGCTCCATAGGGACACGGGGGGCAGTGCACAAGAGTAACGCAGTATGTTAGGCTGTTGCAGGGCGCTGGGTGCGTGTGAAGGTAAATATGCCTACAAGGAAAAAAAATCACCAAAGCGAAGAGGGGTGTGTCTGGGGTTACAGGAGCTAGGAAGGTTGCAATGTCCAACATGATATCCCCTAAAATAAAAGGGCAGGAATGGAGGAAAAATGGAGAAATTGAATTATTCCTGTATAAAGGGAAAAAGGGATTGGAAAAGGAGGCTGAAAGCATCTTGTAGTCATAAAGGGTACCTGGGGGAGTTGCTTTGACTATGAGCGACCCAGGTAACCACCAACAAATAATTAAATTTCTGTCATAAGCAAGGGAAACTTACAGAACGGGGACATTAACGCACTGTGATCTGCTGTAGGGGTGTATGCCTCTTGTGTGCGAGAGGAGGCCGAGAGACCTCCAGCAGGGTCTGAGTTTTTCTCGTGACGAGTAGAAGAGCCCAGACAGCTTTAAAAATAACTTGAAATTTAAATGTATTTATGTATCACTGTGGAGAAACTCTTTATAAAAAGTCCCAGCAATATGTTATGCCTTAAAAAAGAAGACATAGGTGGGAAGTGAAGAATAACAGAAATGGCAAGAATCGAGTAAATTAAGTTCATAGAAGAGGAGCTCTGAGCTGTAGGCAGAAAATAGTGGGAACAGTTTTCTCATTTCTGCGAGGTATAGGGAATAGATTCTTTCCTCTTTCCTGACCTTTTAATCAGATAAGTATCTGAAGTCTTATTTACTTTTAATCTGAGGAAAAAGGGAAGGTACACAAATCTGCTTTTTTTCATGAGAATATAGTGAGACTATTTATAATCACCTGTAACTTATGTGGCTAGATAACGCATGCTGTTAATTTTGTGGTTTGCAATCATGGTGTTAAAAGGGTTATTCAGTGCCCTGCATGCGTTTACTTGGCCCAAACGCTTTCTCTAAATGAATAGTGCAGGCAGAGTGCATTCAATCCCAATCTGGTTAGAAGTAGGGCTGTTAAATGGGAAGTGGTTTATTGATTACTATTTTTACAAGCTGTGATAGCTTACCTTTATCACTTAGAGAGATTCTTATTTTGCCCTTTCGCTTAGTGCAAGGTCATGGAACCATTGATTCAGCGTTTGGTACAATTTGCAGTTAAAGATGTGGAAACCAGGGGTGAGCAAGTGGAGTGGCTGCAGTTCTTATTTTACTTTCCTCCCAGCCAAGTGATTACCTGCTGCACTTGCAGGTAAAACTAATAACCAGATCATCAGTTACTCGTTTCTGCTCAGTCTGAGGCTCGGCAGGATGCAGTTCTTCCACCAGCAGAGGCACAGGGCTTCTTTGACTGTTGCCTCCACCCTCTTTGCTAAGACAGCGGCAAACCCATGTTGCATACTTTTCTCCAAAAGAGTATATCGTGTTCAGGGTACAGTGCACATTTTGTCCTCCAAATTAACTTTAATCCTCTATAAGACTTTCAACTAATATAGGATGGTTTAAGTTGTAAACCAGTGTGATTTGACTGTCCCGGGAAGATGTAATTTAAATGCTTCAATGAAACCAAAAGGACCTAACAAACAATGCAGTGCTCTCATGTGGAAGGAGGCAGCACAGTGCTGCCTTGCAGTTGACAGACTCTGCTTCACGATGCAGTAGCTCTTTGTGGGGGCAGTAAGGATGTCAACTGTAAGGATTTCCATGTGATATGGGCATGGGTTTGGCTCTTGGTTTGGAACCACGCTAGCAGCAGCCCTTGTGACCCCAGCTCTGTTTGTGGCACTTGTGCCATTATCGGGTCCCCTAGCAACTGCGCCTGGCGAGCGGGGAGCTGTGCTCGTGAGGCTGCTGCCCTCCTGCCTCAAAACGCTGCCCTCCCTATGCTGCAGGCCCTCCCTATGCTGCTGCCCTCCCTATGCTTGAGGCAGAAAATGGCCCGACTCCAGCCAGGACTGTGCCTGAGAGCAGCTGCTTTGCAAATGGCAGGCCCGCTGAAATAACGTGTTTGTGTGTTTTGGCTTCCAGAGCCATGGCATCCTCCAGGATGAAATATTTGACAGATGTTTGACAGCTATTGTCCAGAATATATCACACCAGCTAAAGATTCCTGTAGGAATACTAGGCTCAGTACTCAGGGCGAGAATAAAATATGGACTGCACAGATTTCTTTTTTCTTTACAAAGAGTTCATGATTAGAATAATCTGTCATAAAGCAGCTGCAAAAAGACAACTGAACCCCTGCAGTGTAGTCTCTGGGATTATTTTACATTAAAGAAAAACAATATGGAACAAACTCTACTTAGCCACCTTATTATTATGATAACGGAAAGAGGAAAAACCTTCAGTAATCCCAGTGATGTGCAGGCACTTCAGGATCTCTGCCAAGGATAGCCCAAAGCTCTGTGCAACCTCAGCACTAGGTTTCTTCTTGCTCTGTTAGCAGAAGCTTTCTGGTAACAAGTCCTGTTTAGTGTGCTAAGAGTTAATTTTATTCTGTGCTTAATAAGTTGTTAGCTCTTGAAAATTTCTGCACTGACAACTGTTGTCGTGTTTCATTGGCTGTTTCCCCAGCTTTCAGAAAAGTGAGACTGTGTTACCTTTGTAGGTGCCGGTGGTTTAACAGAGGGATGGATGATACGAAAGGGAATTCCTTGAGAAAATGATGCTACAAAACACACAGTGTACAACTTCTTTGGGAACTTTCTTAATCCTTGTAGCCTTGTTCTTTAAAGCATTTCAGCTTTAGAAGTAATTGCGTACAATGAGGGCTATCTGCGCTATGGAGCCGCTTTCAGAGGAAACGTGGGAGGCAAAGGCAATTCCCCTACAGCTAGTAAAAATGAAGATGCATGATCGTCTCCTGTTTATAAAGAAATTGGGCTTCATATTTATGAGAACAGACAAGCTTATTAGTATTGCAGTAACCCATGGTCAATACAAATATCACAGGCACTACTTCATCTTGCTAACTATGCTTCATGATGTGGGGAAGGCTTAATCTGTTGTTTGTCTTGCCTGGCTAGTTGTACTGCTAATAAGAATTGGGTTTTGAGGACTATTGACCTTCATACCTCTGTGAGAGCAGAGGATGCCCAGCGCTGGACAGGATGAAACGTTCTAGTGTTCTCCTGCTGCTGATGTAAACGAGGAGTAAAATTCTTAGATAGTCTGGCATGGTTATGGTGTAAGAGAAGACCGGTTGCTTGTGTTTTTTTTTATTGGTGATATTGGCTGTTGCGGTGACAGTCACCAGGTGTGAATGATAATGGTGACTGGAGAGGAACATTTCATGGAAACAGGAAATGGCAGATAATAGCAACTGAAATGAAAATGAGCTGGGTCTGCAGCACCTACACAGCAAGGCAGGGAAGGGAGAGAGACAAGATAGGTAATATGGCTTCTCTCATCATGTTTAATTTTTTGATGGCGATGGAAGCCTGAGATGGAGCTGGAGGCAACAGACTTCCTTGTCTAATCCCCCAGGCACTTCCCCCTTTTCAAGAGTAACCAGGGGAACCTGGCATTAGTCGTTCCTTCAGGTGGCTGGGGAGCAGGAGGGATTTATGGCTGAGCAGCGAAGGGTTTGCAAGTCAGTCAGAACTCATCTAATCGCAGCCACTGAGCTGACTTTAATTTGAGCATTTGGTGTTGTTGGCAAGCTTTCCATCTATCATAAACAAAGCCACCAAATTAATGAAAATACTTGCCAACCCTCTTACCTCCCCCACAAAAACATTAAACAGGCAAGCGGCAAAGATGTGTCTAATGTTGAATTAATACTTGTAGGGGTGGGAGAAAGCATCTATTGATCTGTTTCACATAGGCATGTCTATAACTCAGGTGACTGTGTTAAGATGAAATAGCAGGTACAAAGAAGTAGTTTGAGTGTTGGGAGAGAAGGAATCTGCCTCTAATAATTGTACATGTGGGCAAAGCAGCTTTTAAAGCAAATCAAAGCGGAGAGGTTGGTCTAAATTCAACTCTGCTACAACTCCACCGAGGGCAGTAGCATTACACTATGGATGGATTTGTCTTTCAGCCCTCCACAAAGGGGGCATTATTGTGGCTGCTGAAATGAATTGACAATATAGCGGGTCTCAGGAGGGGATATTCAGAACAGTAAAAGCCCTGGCCAGGTACCACAAGTGGTGCAAAGGGCTCTGTGTTCCCCACAGTGCCACAGGGAGGCCTTTTTCTTCTTGTGGAGTGAAAGGCAGTGATGAGAGTGATAGATGGCAGCCTACCTGCCTGTAGAAGTCGTCATTAATGTGGGCAGATAATCAGGCCTTTGTTCTGGGGTGGGGGGAAGCAGCTAGCAGCCTTGCTGAACAAGTGGAAGTGTTAGTCAGGTTGTGTGCATCTCCTCTCTGGGGCAGGGAAGGGAAACGCTTGGGAAGACAGTGCAAAGCTCATACGGTAGTAATACTCCCTGCTTCATTTACGGTTTGTAGCACTTTCAACTCAGGGTTCTTCAGTGACAGCTAAAGCTAAGCAGTCCCAGACTTTCCTAGATAAACAGCCTTCGACAAAATAACTGTGTGAGAACAACTCTGATTTAGTAAGTGGCACTCTTCTCCCTGACTCAATTCTGTAGCACCATGAGTCTGGGGACACTGCTGTCATTTAGACAAGTGATGATCATGAATCCTTGGTTCCTTGTGACAGAAGATACCTCACTTCCTTTCTGAAAAAAAAAATGTAAGGATTGCATTCATGTGCAGGGTCAGCTCCTTCAGCAATGAAAATGTAGGTTACTCTAAATAAGATTTTTCCATCGCTTTTCTCAGCTTGTGATTGTGGAAGGGCTGAAAGTGCCACTTCTCTGCCTAAATTTTAACATTTGAAAATAAACTTTGAGTTATGTTCCAGCTTATTTGAAGTTTGGATCAGGCCATTTTCAAAGAAAAAAAAGTACACTCACTTTTCTGTGAGAACAGTAGTCTTTGAGTTTCTGCATGGTGAAAATGCCAAGAAGAAAGACTTCATTTTCATAATGATGAGGAACATGCTGGAAGCAACAGATTGAAATTAAGGGAAGAAACTTTAGGTTTTATGATATAAACATAGTCTTGCAGTAAAGCCCATGTGCCACTGTGCTGTGTCCTGAGGAAAGAGGCAGAGCAGGCCAGCAGCTGGCTCTGAGGCAGGAAAGCTGGAACGCTGAGCTGGGTGGCTGCTGGTCCTCTGAGACTGCCAGCCTTTCCAAGCTCTGCGCAGAGACCATTTCAGCCTCAAGTCCTGGGGCAGGGGCCAGGAACATGGGGCTGTTCTACCCCAAGCGTGACTGAAACTGTGTGCAGGGTTTTTGCCAGAGGAGTGAGAAGCAGCCCCTGATGCAATCTGCTCCCACCAGATGGGTCAACTTGTGTCTGCAGCATTGAACCCCAGCTCTCTGCTAGTCCAAACGCAAGTCCAAAAAATGTGTGAAGACAAGACTTCACACCCCATCTGCAGCTTGTCATACAACAGGGGCAATGCAACTTACTTTTTGCTGGAGCAAATAGGACCCCTGAGTTACCTAGCAGTTGCTGATTTGCATGTAATTGTTTCCAGTAAATGCCGGAACACTTACTGTGTAACACAGTGCCTTCAAGTCCCTTGTCCTCCCATCCTCAGAGTACTGATTTCGGGTCCCTGGAGTACTGATTTTTGGGTTCTTGCAGTTCAGCAGAAAAGATGACTACAGAGGCTCTCTCCCCAGCCTGGCTTCCTGATATGCAGCGTGGGGATCAGTGAAGGGCAGCCGCAGCCTTCCCTGCTTGCTTGGCAGCGCTGACAAGGAGAGTGGCCAGGTGTGCGTGGCTGGGATGTCTGGCCCAGTAACTTTCAAAGCTACGTTCCCCAGCATGAGGTGAGGTGTGGGCTCTAACTCATCCCGGTGCAGTGGGACATGCTTCGAGGTGGAAGGCACACTGGAAGTTTTTGATGGTATCTCCTTTAAGCTCAAAGATCAGAAATTGTTTGATATGTCTACCTTCTGAGTTGTAAAAAAAAAAAAAAAAAACCTGAAGTCCCTCAAACCTCTTCAAAACAAACAAACAAACAAAAAAAACCGACTAGCAACTTGGGCTAGTCAAGTTGCTAGTCAGGGATTTGTTCTCTTGGGAAAATCTATAGTCCTAGCAGTGCATTAGAGAAATTGGCTATGCTGTCTAGATGTACACTGCTCAAGTGGCTGTAAAACCTCTTTTAGGTATTTGAATTCAAGCTGCTGTTGCAAGGCAGGGAAAAGTAGGGCCACAAAACAGGGAGCACTTACAGGGTAACTGCCATTGTGCACGGCAAGCCTCCCTCTTAGCTCAGTAACACTGCCCACCTGGGGACTAGGGTAGGATTAAGCATCTCGCTCACAAGGGAAACCTGCAGTTGAACTCATGCACAGTAACATTTCAGTAGGTAGATTTCAAATGAAGGTCACAGTGGGTTCCGAGCCCTAATGGAGCTAAGGGATGTCCTAAGGATGTCCATCCCCTCTGACTGATACCCACCTTGCTTGCAGCTATGGAACAGGTGATAAAAATGTGTGTTGGTGCTATTAGTGACCCATCTTATCAACACTGGAGGTGAAGGTGGGTGGCACAAGGACCTGGCTGGCTTGGTTCTGGTGGCAGATGGATGGGTTTTTCCATGGCTGATGTGTTGGGCAAGCTGAGCTGCCCTCTGTCAGCACCACTGCTCCTTTCCAGCCCAGCCAAGAGCCTGCTGGGGCCTCGTCTGCTCTGCTGGTCACAGTGTCTGTTAGCTCCCCTCCCTGAAACTGAAAGCCGTATGAGACGTTGAAATTTCTTAACTTCTCTAATTCATTTGAACCGAAAAGATCCGATTGCAGGAAAAAGGGAGAATACATATATATAAAATATACTTCTTACCCTCACTTTTTTTTCTTGAAAAATAACAATTATATTTCATAGAAACTAAGTAACCACTCTCTGTCTTGTTATGAAATGATTTCTTTAGCTTGGAATCATGACATCACAGGGAGAAAAATCCAAGAGAAAAAAAGCTCAAAGAAAATTAAAACATCTTTTAAAACTAGGAGAAGTCTAGGCTTTATTCTAGCAAAAGAGATCTGACTGGGGAAAGGATTTGTGTACTTTTTCTTCAAAGTTGTTTCTTCTGTGTGAACTTTTTGTGTTCTCTTCCCAAGCTTAAAAAACAAACAATTTTTGAACTTGGGGAACTTGCCAAGTTCTTCCAAATGTGTAATTCTTATTGTATGGATTTCCTTTTGTTACTGAAGGTCATGATAGTTAAATATCTCAATTTTCTCTGTGAGAGGATAAAATGAATGTTTTTGCTAAAGGGAGAGCTTATGAATGACTTTTGATTTGATTTTTTTAAAATGAAAATCTGCCAGCTCCATGCAGCTGGGTGTTTAATTCATACTGAACAACTTATGCAGAAAACTTGTGTTGGTAAGTCTTTTTAACATAGTCCTAATTTCAGGCTTAACTCCAGCTTAACAGCTGCTTTTGCCCATGAATTTATTAATAGACAGTTCTCTTTCCTTTAACTAGTGCGAGTTTCCTGGCTTTGTCATCATGTTCCCATTTAAACCTCTGGGGGTTTTGAGGCCTTGTCATGGAAAAAAGATGATTGTTGTGGGATGGAGCCTATTTGGGTGAAGCCGACCCTGAGCCAGCAAAGAGAGGAAGTGAACTGGTTTGAGAGCACTGGAATTCATGTGATAACTCATGTGACTTTTTTAATGCTACCCCATCACTGCTGGAGCAAAGAGATATTTCTCCTGCCTTATCTGGAAGCTCTCTGTGTGTCCTGTATCTCCGGCTGGGTTGTTAGGCTTTGGGCCTGGGAGCACCTGAGAAGGACATTTAGCCGAGGCTCAAGGAGGCTCATGGGTGGTTTTACATAATGCCTGTTCTAGGGGGAACAGAAAATCCCTATCTCTGAAATCTTACTCTTTGTGAACTGGAATTAAAAACTGAAATTTTTACAGGATTCAATATTGTTTCATAAATTTAATCTTTTTAGCTTTACTTTTGAATTTGGGTGTAGTATACAATATCAAATAATGTCCTTCTACTAATATTTAATATAATAAGGAATTAAATGTTCAACACTTGAATCAAAACAATCAAAATGATTGATATTTACTTCTGTTCCATTGAGCTTGTAGTGAAATCCGTGCAGTATTGTGCTGTATTTGATTTTTGATGTAATGGTGCTTTTTTGATTCCCAAATGTCTGAGCAATGTTTTTGATCACTTGCCCTGAAGTGCCCTGCAATGATGAGAGCTAATTTGACTATGCCCAAGTCGCTCTGAATCCCGTGGTCCTGCAATGGAACAGCAAGGGTGAAGAGTGTCCGAGGGGGGAATGAAATAATAAGGTGCAGAAAACTGACTATCAATGAATGTCAAGAATAGAGAGCTCTGATTTTGTCCTCTGAACTCCTGTACTGTCTTGGCTGGTTGCCTGCCCTGTTGAGATGAAACAGAATACTTAATATACAGAGAAAAAGATGTGACTGAATTTGGGGAAAAGAGGTTTAATTGCTACCTCCAGACACTTTCAAAGGTGATGCTTGCTGGCCCTCATCTTTGTATGAATACAGCTCTTTTTCTTTAAAAAAAAAAACAAAAACAAAAACAAAAAAAAACTTTTAAGGCACCATCAGGAGCTGGTGGAGCAGATCATTCTTTGGAGAGGATGCTTCAGGCATTGCTTAGGTCTAGCCATCATGTCTATGGCCTTGCACTGCTGCATCCAAAAGCGATATTTCTCTTTGCAGGAAGGTTCTCAGGACATCCCCATTAATTAAGGTTACGAGCAATAGCCTGGTAGTACAGGAGGCATATGCTGGAGCAGCCATCACAAAACCCACTGCAGTGCACGTTGAGCTTTCACACAAATTCTGGCTTCTCCTGAGAAGTCATGCAGAGTGCCCCCCACTGCTTCAGAGGGGAGGCTGAGATGCTAAGCGAAGGATGGAGTCGCCACTCCTTATATTTGCCCAGGTCTTACCCTGGTTCTCCTGGGTATTGTCTACCTCAAAAAAGAGAAGAGGTGTGGGTGGGAAAGATAAAGCAATGGCCTGAAGGGCAGTCAGCACAGTACTGCTCGTCTCCAAATTATTCCTTAAACGGTAGCTGAGTCATAGCACTATGGAAATTGGTTGCACTCTTTGAGTAGGGAACTTTATTGTGCTGACCAGAAAAGTGTGTTTTGTGCTAGGCCTTTGTTTTACTTCCAAGCCTTGTTGGGAGCAATGAGTGGTTTTGGCACTTTCTATGCCCTAATTTCAGTGTGATTTGAGGGTTGCAGTAGGCTTCAGTGTGAGATGCTGTGTATTCATCACTTCTAGAGTTAGATCACTTATTTAGGAGCTTGAGCTTAGACTTGCTGTTAACCTGAGCAGAGGTGTGTTTTTTTTTTTTAACATGAAACAAAGCTTTGGACAAGCTTCAACTCTTCCAAAATGAATTCAGTAGCGAGTGAATTCAAGGCATGGTGAGGGTTGTTACAGACTGCCCCAATCTATCCTCTGTCAGGTTGCTGCAGGAAGCAAAGGGGGAAGAGGCAAAGGGGAGGCTGTGTGCTGCTGGCAGCACCCGGACCTTGACCTTCCTTACCCTAATGCTGAGGGCTGGAGCAGTGCGATAGCGCTGGCTGGGGTCACCCCATTAGTGTGCTGGTTACTGTGGCTGACTGAGGGGTACTGGAATAACTTTCTAAGTGCTCAGAAGTTATTGAGAGGTCCAGAAAATCATTTGGAAAACCCCGAGACAGAAATGATGTTCTCTTTTTTACTCCCATTTTGTACTACTTAGATTTCTTGAAGAAAAAAAAAAATGTAATGGAAGTCTTTGAGGTCATTCAGATCATACTTCTGATACAGCCAGCTAAAAATCTGTAGAGGAGTTGCACTAAATCATTAAAGAGCTGTGACTATTTCAACCGAGGGCACCCATGAACCTGAATCCACTTTAATAAATTTTGTTAACAGGGGCTTAAATGGTTTCAGAAATTGCTGTTAGATGTCTAGAATAAACAGTTTTCCTTGTTCTCCTGATTAAGGAGACTAAAAAAATGTCAAAAAATATTTGTTAATGAAAATGCATTAAAACTGTTCTGGAGTATATATGGTACAAGAAGCGTCATGTGTGTATTCACTGTAGGTGTTTTAGCAGTGTTAAAAAAAATTACAAGTAACTTTAAAGCTGTGTGCACAGAAGGGATAAAACCTCCGTAACGTGGTTATGAGTGTTCTTCCTTGGGAAATGTAGCTGGAATATCTGCCTTTGCTTACAGACTTAGGCAGGTTGTATTCCCGGTGTGTTTCTGAAGTGACAGTTAAGTAGTTATTGGCAAAGGTGGTTTAGAGTTACTGTTTGTGAACACCTGAACTACTCTAAAAGTCAGGGACACTGCCTCCATGTTCCTTTCTGAGTAATGAAGTTCTCTTCCAGTATTTATAGCTTCAGCTTTGGGTTACATCGCTGCATTTTCCAGTGAACCAGGTCGGGGTAAAACCCTGCCAGGTGCTGGTGCGTGGAGAGCTTGTCCCGGTGGGGAGGATTTGTTTTAAACCCAACTTAGGGAATCCAAGGGTCTGTGGCAGATTCTCCATTACTGATGTTCAGGCCTCTAAATATCAGGATCTGAGTGACAGCAGACTGATTCCCGCAGTAAGTGAAGCAGTTATAGAACAGATTAGGGACTTTTTTTTTTGTGTGTGTACAACATGCTGCATTCAGCAGGGTTTCTTTTTTTTTTTTTTTTTTTTATTTTTTTTTTCTATTATTGTTTTTTTTTTTTTTTTTTTTTTTTTTTTTTTTTTTTAACACACCTTTATTCTGGTTAATTCCTGTAATTAAAATACATGAGCACTTGCTTTTAACTTTCCTAGCCATAGTGAAGTGCCTGAAGGATATCCCAGTGTGCTTGACCCATCTGTCTTCATGTACAATGTGTACTTGGAGTAGATATTATGTAGTTGACACTCTTACAGTGGCTTCTTTTTGAAGGACCATTACAACTTTGGGTGTGAATCCCACACTAAGGGGGAAAAGGCTTCATAAAATATTTCCAGCCAAAGCAGTGAGGAAAGTGAAGTTTTCATTCTAAAAGTAAGCCAGAGAAGGTGGAAGAGACAACTTGGTGAAAAAATGAATAGCTGGCAAGGCAGGGGGAGAAGAAATGAAGAAGACTGAGGAACTTATCTTGGGTTGTTTTTCCACACTTCTGCAAATAGCAGGCTGGTGTTGCCTTTATTACTTTGCTAACAGTGCTGTTGAAGGATTAGCCTTTCACCCTGGCTCCTTTTTCTTTGTTTTCTTTAAATTCGGTCAACCTTCAGCCGGCAGCCATGTCTCCCTTTAGGCCTGTGGAGTGCTCAAGTTTTTACAGCGCAGTATTAGAGCCAGGGATGGAACTCTGGCAAAGGTTTTAGCAGCATTCTTCAGGCTTCATTTCTTTATTGGCAAATACTTCATTGGGGTTTTTAGTCTGCAGTTGCCACATAATATTTTGGTGATCTTTTTCAATTCAAGTGTCTTCTTTAGCACTGACTTCTGTCTCCCTCTCCTTCCTCATTGATTTCCCTTTCTTATATTTTCATTTCCAGTCAGGCATGTATGCAAAAGCACTGGGTTACTTTTAGATGGTGCTGTACCTCTGGAGTCAGAAATCCCATTTTACTTATGGGAAATTACCCTACTTCAACTCACTTGCCTATAACTTGTGCTAGGCCTGCAGAATGCCTAATATCACAGCCTGAGGTTATTCCTTTCAGTGTTTAGGTTGTTAGGGGTAGTGCTCTCTAGTTTCAAATCCTTACTGAGTGAGGCAGCAGTATGTTGTTTATGTCCAGATGCAGCACACAGAGGCAGACAGGTAGGTAGTAAAGAAAGATGTAGTACTGTGGCTGGAAACCACACCTGGGCATTCCTCACTGCTGCTTCCGGCACCAGGGTTTCAGGCACTGCCGGGTTTTCACTGGGTTATGCTCATTTGGTTTGCTCAGATTTGAGAATCCTCACTGGCCCCCCCCCCCCCCCTCCGCCCCGATATTAAAGGAAAAATGTGTCCAAACATTTGTCCAATTCTCCTGAGCAGTAATAGCTACTAGGAAAGCTAATCATTGGGCTAAAGGAAGGCATTTAATGAGCTGAAAACCGACTGGTATTGGGACTGATGCAGTACCTTACTGCTTGCTTGGGAAATTTGGATTGACTGGAGAGTTTAAGCTCTGAAAGACTGTTTATAAAATAAATATGTTGACAAGCCTTTCACGGTTCGCTAAGGAGAACTCATGTCTGTTGGGATTATACTGTCAGGGATGAGCTTGCCTGTGTTAAATTCTTTACAGTGCTCTAAAGTGGTTTGCTGTAAGATGTTGAGAAGGGCTATTTTGCATTTCACTGGAAGTAGGGGAAAGTAACTTTGCCTTTAGAAGTAGCTTCCAATCTTTAAAGTGGGTAGTCAGGTTTTTCCTTTTCTTAAGTGTGTAACAAATATTTGTGTCCTGAGGATTCATCGTATTCATGAAAAAAAGAATTTTGAAAACACGTGTAGTGCTTATGTGCATCTAAAGTGATTTATGTATCTCTCTGCTTTTGTGTTGTACCCCTAGGACCTTACAGTTATGCATTACTTGATGGCTGATAGCAAAATACAGACCAGCTTTCACAAGGGCAGACAGACCTATTGTACAGATCATTCAAAGCCCAGCACGGTGCTTAGGTTGCTCAGCGAAAGGGGTGTGAATCACTCTTGGCTTCAATGCAATTAGTTTAGCAGCTTAAATTATGTACAGGGTTAGTTGGTCTGGAGTTAGCCCTAATGTGGTTACTGAGGTAAAATGGGATCTTTTTAACACAGCAGCTTAGATGTTTGCTTCTAGTGGCCCCTGCTTTCAGTGTGGTTACCAAATGTTTCACTTCTCTGTGCAAGTTATCATTGTGACCTGATATTTTTAGAACAGTGTCTTTGGGGCTGGCTCTCCTATCTCCTATTTATATCCTGGATTCATTCTGCTGCTTCCAACCAAGCAAACCAGAGAGTGTTTGCCAAACACTCTCCGCAGCTCAATATAAAACTTCACTTATTCTGAAAACTGAAAGGTTTAGCAGCATTGCAGATTTCTGTCTCTACTAGCATGTTGGCCTTCAAGCATACAGTCGCTGTTCTGACAGTATTTTACATCTCTCTTTTCCAAGTGGTGTTCTATTAGATTAACACAGATAGGAAGAATAGCTTCACATTTATCATGTGTAACGTGTGGGTTCAGTTAAATGCAGTGAGATAGAGTAGTTTAAATCTGTAGCATATGAACTGTAAATTAACATTAAAGGCCTTTCAACATCCATTGCTCTATTTAAATGGTTGTGCAGAATTACTTGTTGCCAGTAATTTTTACTTGAATACAAATATATCATCTGTTCTAATGTTTTAACTCTCTTAAACTGCATGTCATGAAAAAAATAACTTAAAATTAGACAATGGCAAGGCTGAATAGTGTAGTGGATCATTGGGACTTTTATTGCCATTTAATACAAGTTTCAGGTGTGCTTGCAGCTCAAATTACATTGCCTAAAAGCCAATGGTACTTTTGTTGCTGAGCATAGTCCCAGAGGATAAAGCCCCATCTTGCTGGGACCACTGATTGAGCTTCTTGACAGGCTTAGCATAGAAATCTGACGTGAAGAAAGAACTCTCCTGTTACAAGAGATGACTTTCTTTACCAAGTGAAGTTTAGGCATACAGACACAACAGTGAGGGGGGGGTTCACTACCGACTCTTTTTTTGAATAAACAGAACTTCATACTCCAGAGCTCTCCATTTCTCACAAGTGTGAGAGATCTGGACACAGATGACAAATCATCAAAAACCCCATAGAATATACTGTGGGATGGGTTGCAGAGCAGAATCTAAGAGCAGAATTCTTTTTGAGAAGAGTTTGTCATTTGAAGTTCACGTAGCAGTTGTGAAAACCAGCTTTGCATCTTAATGCAGTAACAGCTTATTGATTTGCACTGTAAGCTAAGGACTGGGGTCCATGCTTCCCAAGGAATTTCTCCTTCTCATGACCTACTTCACATCTTTTTTTCCACAACACAAAGCTAAACAAGGCAGGGAGTTGGAAATTAATTACTCTCAAAACTTTTCATACTTTTTGGGAGTTCCTTGTTTAGTGTCTGGGGGGAAAATAAAATGCCAGTTTAAGCTTCTGATCTTTCATAACGGTATATAGCGATCCAATGTTCAAACTTATGCTTAAAGCAGTTGTTCTAGAGCCACACTTTTCCAGGCTAATTAATTACTGGTTAAGAAAGACTAAAGCTTGATTATATTGAAGCTTGTATTTCAGCTTCCATCTGTGGTGAAATCAAGACGTGTTCAGCCTTATGATCATTCATGGAGATGGCTTTTTATTCATATGGTTTACAAGTTCCTTGCTTATTGACCCTACTAAAAAAAACTTGACTGAGAACGTTATCATGCACTGTTGGTTGACACTGTGGAGGTTAGGAAAGGTACACGTTGTGAGAACAATAGCCTGGCTCTACCCCTGTGTTTGCAGTACCTCGCTGGTACAAATGCTGATCTGCCCTAAGTGTGATAATAGTATGTGGCAGCTCGTTGTGTATGTGATTGACCGCTTGTTTAGTCAGTTCCTGCGCTTATGCAAACAATCAATACTTTCATACCTAAAATTCTCCTCTTGTTTTTATCTCTAACTACCACTGACTTCACTACCAATGTGAAAGAGTGTGCCCAGATTAAGTACAGAAAGAGGTTTATCCTTGTTGCCAGTCTTAAGATATGTTTTTTCCAGAGATATTTGATTAGAGACAACTTTTTCCTTAAGGCCATACAAAATGAAACAGAAGATTTCTTATAGTATACACTTAAAATTATTTTACAAACAACGCTGTTTTCAGCTTGTAAGCTTTGTGCTGTGAAGCTGTAATGACAAATGCCTTGTGGAATAATTGCTCTATAAGCAGTGCCCCTGCCCATTCAGTGCAGCAGTGTTTGTGTGGGGGGAGACAGCTGCTGATTTTATCAACTTGAATGCCTCCTGCTACTAATCTTGATTTTGAGGCATCACGGTGTGACCCTATACAAACTATGCTATAAGGTGTATTTAGAAAGCAGCTCCTGGACTGGTTGTCAGGAAAAGGCTACACTGTGAGCATGAAGGAGCTTGATTTACCAAAAGACTGAGGTTCTGCAATGCATCTTAAGTATTTTTATATCACGTACTCTTCAGAAAAATCTTCTTTCCCGTATAAATTCAACAGTTTCTAGAGTTTATGCTTACTGAACTAGTGATACCCCTGTCATGCTTGTGTGCTCACATGTATGCGTCTCGTTCATCTTTTTTTCCTCCAAGTATTTTCTCTTTTCTGTACCAAGTGGGACATTCTCCACAGCGGTAGTGTCTGTTATTTCAGCATAACTTACGGGCCTGGTGGCTGGAGTCTTCATGTTTGGGTGAAGGATGCAGCCTCAAATCCCTTCTAAGCAGAGGTAATGTTGTTTCCTACACTTTGGGTTATAGAAAATCTTGATGTGGGGAGTGCTGGGTAAAGCAGCACTTCTGATCATGCTTCATGCAAAAAACCTATGCTAGTTCTCAAATGAATCAAAAGCTTGCATCTTGATGGGAGCCCCCCTGGAGTTTGTAATAAGCTGCTTAAATCTCACCATTCTCTGGGTCCTGAGACAGGCCTACTTCTTAGCCATTTCCTACTAGCTGCCTCAAGCAGCTCATTTCTGTGTGCAGGCTTTTCTGGATCATTTAAGAGATGCTTTTGTCCACTTAAAGACAGTCTAGGGAGCGTTGGATCTGTAGATTTGCTAGGCAACAAGAGAACCCAAATTGGGTGCTTTAACTCTGAGTGTTGGAAAAAAAGATGTTTTTTTTTTTTTTTTTTTTTTTTTTTTTTTTTTTTAGGATGCACCTTAATGTTTTGAATGCAGGAAATGCTGTTAAACGCTTGCTTTTATTTCTAAAATCCTCTCTATTTTGTTGTGGATCTGTTCAGGAGCAGCTGTACAAGAAGTGCTGAGAGCATGAGTATGTTAGGAAGGTATTGCTTTCCATCCCGGCTGGTTAAAGATGTATTCAAAGGCCAGCGTACATGTGAGTGGCATGATACAGGCAAATGCAATGTGAGAAAACACGTGACTGTAATGGGCTTACAGTGGGCTGACAGTGCCTACCTTTTTGATGACAACTGCTATGGCTTAAAAAAAAGACAAAACTGCATATTGTTGTAGTTATACAAGTGATGGTAAACTTTATGTAGAGGAATTTACTTGGTAGGATCTAAGATTTTTGTGCTTAGTACACTTTCTAGTCTTTTGCTCATGTTATATTCTTTCTTTGGTTTACTTTTTTTTTTTTTTTTTTTTACAATTTAAAATTACTGTTCATGCCAATGAACTTAGCTGATGTTGACATGATGTGTGTTCAGGCTGGAGTTTGTATGTTCCTAATCCAAGGTCTCCTTCACAAATATCTTCCTTGCCTGTAGCCTCGGTGCAGCCTGTTCTGTCCTGTGTTGGCACTGGTGTATGAGCAGAGGGTTCGTAGTTTTCACTCAATTCGTCATTATTTATGATATAACCTGTGTCCTCATTCTTCAGTTGATCCTGTATTTCAGACAAGGAAAAACATCAGTGGAAGAAACTATATAGAGAAGGATTTTTAATAAAGCTTAAATGAAAAAGCAGGTCTGAAGCAATTCCACTTTGGCTTTATTTGCCTTTTTTTTTTTTTTTTTTTTTGATACTAATTTACCATGAGGATCTCATCTTGATGTTGCTTACCATGCTCAGCTCTCAGGCAGAAAGAAATCCATACAATAATTATAGTTGAAAATAATAGGCTTTGGAAAAGGGACTTTACCAAGGTGTTCCATTGAGTACAGTGGGTTCTGGGTCACTCTAAAAATACCATTAACGAAGCTAGGTACTTACTCCGTACGCACTGGGGCTGGTCAGAAGTCTGGCAACAGGATGACACCATTCGGGTAACGTCGTTGTGAGAGGTGGACCAGCATGGGTTAAAATAGGTTTTAGGTATCTGTGAAGTTCGTTAAAGAATATCTCCCATATTGGTTATTGATACTAAGATGCTTCTGTATTACGCAAGGGAACTTCATTTCAAAGCTTAAAGTAATTGTCTAATTGAATGGAAACAAAGCAAACACTTCTTTTGTAACCCCTTACTGTGTTGGTTCACCTTTCATTAGTTAGGATGACCTGGTGATCAAAGCCTGTCCTGAAAGGTACCAGAATGGCTGAAGGGTATGTCACAGGATACAGAAATGGAGAAGGAATTCAAAGAGAAGAAATACGCAGTAGATTATCCCGGTTGCTGTTCTCATCTGCTGATTGCTGTAAGAGTGATCTCTTATGCAATTGTAACAGGAAACACTTTAAGATGCAACTGTATCAGCTGGTTGTGTAAGAATAGCAGTAAACACTTTCTTAAATGTATACTAAAACTTTTGTAAGATCGGTGCATTTCTTCAATCATCAAAGTATGTTTCAAATAAAAAAATTCAAATATAAAGTGTCTTTATTTCTGGGAGTGTACATAAATTCTTGGTAATACCCTGTTCTCAGCATTCAACATGTTTTACACTTCATACATCAGTGCTCCTTTATATAAAATTATGTAAATAAGTTAAGAACAGGCTTTATGCTATTGTCTCACACCTTTCTTTCCCATCTTTTCATCCAAGAGGGCTTTATTGAGATAAAAGAAAAACCTGCTCATCTTAAGCAATTATATTATCCTTGTATCTGTCAATAATAGCTCTCCCAAGGGTCCCACAAGTTGACTTATCTCCTCTGCTACTCTCAAAGTAATTTTTCGTGTTCTCTGGGAAGCAGGTCTGTCAGCTCTTTGAGCTGCCAGGGAAAACTTGCTTTATTGATTGTTGACCCTTTTTATTCTCCCCCTCCTTAAAGAGGAGAGTAACAAATGTAAAACTGAGTGGTGACTTGAGCTCTGCAGCAATATTGCAGAAATACTGAGTAAGTAGCAAGTGTGTCTTCAACCTAGCCCTGCCAGTACCACCTTTTCTTTCATAACCGTCTGACATTACTGCTTCACACACTCTGTACAAGCTCTGCTGAAGAAACTGCCATGTAAAACACCCTTTTTGCTCTCAGTTACAGATTGAAAGGCTGGATAATCTGTTCGGCTCTGTGCTACTGCTGCACTTCTGTGGTCTGTTTTTGGTATGTGTATTTTTTTCTGTGGAATTTTTAAAAATTAAATTGTATCTGTCAGAAGACCATGCAATTCCTTCATCCAAGATTGTATTCTGAGCTCATGTGGAAAAAATGAGTCCACTTCAAAAAAGATTTTAAGACTATTAAAATCTGATTAAATTGATCCAGTGGAATTGACCAAGGTGGGAATCTCATGATCAAGTTACGTAAGGAAATTTTAGGTTCTGCTTCTGTAGGAGCAAAACTAAATGAAATCTTTCCTGATCAAATTTTATTGGAAACCTTCAGGGGAAAAAACCTTCAAAGTGCCAAGTGTTGAGAACTATTGTTAAAAAGTGATGTATAGAAGCTATCAATTTGAGTGTTTTTTTTTTTTTTTTTTTTTTTTTTTTTTTTTTTTAAGTGCTTAGTAAAGGTAAAAATGGAAGTAGGAGCCTAATTCTATGTTTTTAATCTTTCTTAATACTGGCTTTCTTATTATGAACTTGAGTTGTTTGAACTGACTTGTCAGACCCAGCATGAAAAACAGAGGTTTGTAATGGAAGTTAGACTTAATTATTCTGTTTTCTATTATTCCTTCTAGAATAAGTAACTGAGAATGAATATTCCTCTACACTACCTCCTTAATCCAATCTCTTGGATCTCATGTATAAATAGTCTTATAACTTTATAGTAAGCTTTATAGCTGTCAGGGAAACGTGTGTTCTCTTTACCTCCTGTGCTATGTATGGATGGCACACATGCTTCCATGTAGCCCAGCACCATCCGGCTGAAATGGGCAGACTACTTAGTTGGCACAGAAATCTTCAGTGGAGGGATTTCTATTCTACCCCCCTCTCCCACCCCACTTTTTTTTTGAGCCACCACACCTTTTTGGCTGAGCTTCTAGTGTCTGATGTGTTTAACTATTTAGTTGCTATGCATATATGTTGATAGCTTTTAAATTGAGTGGAGACTTTATTTTGGGCTTCAATGCATCCTCTAAATTACCTTCCTGTTCTGCATTTGTTATGAGTTGACCATATTTTTGCTTTGTAATCTCTCCTGATGCAGTTCAAGTGCAAGAAAACTGACTTCACTTTATTGTAATGCTTCTAAACCTGTAATAAATTTACTGCTTTGTTCCTTAGTTAACTAGTAATTATTCAGCCCACTAAGAACTTCACTTGCATGGGCCTATTTTTCATTGTTTTAATGACCTGTGCCATAAATGTTTCTTCCTTATTGTTGACACAGTTGCTTTATAGTATTGCAGACATAATCACGTTGTTCAGTGCACCATGAAAGGGGAATTCTAATCCATGTGTAATGCTGGCATTTCAAAAATATATCAGACATGGGTCTACAGCATTTTAAGGCTTGCAAAAAAATCTTATTCCAGCTGGTCTGATTACATCTCCAGGGAGAAATAATTTAAATTCAGTAATAGACAAAGATGAATTTTGCACTAAGGCAGCTTTAAAAATTGGAAGAAACTAAGTGTAGAACTTGACAGAACTCAGATATAACTGCCTAACCAAATCTATGTCTTCCTAATTCAGGGATGGGGAAAAGATAGCAGGAAGATATATCAAGCAACCCCCTCTGACTTGCATTTCAGTCCTCCATGGGCATAACAGGCCACCTGCATGTCTCAGATACCATACAGTAAATAACTGTGTTAAAGAATGTTGTTATTGGAGCAGTGGTATCTCGTAAGCTGGGAAACTGAGTTCGAGATGTTTGTACATCTATGGCATGTAAATTTGTATACAGTGCTGGTGTGTTAGCATGCCTTCACTTTTGAAATAGAACACTAAATTTCCCATTGAATCCCCCTATCTCCAGGATTCTGCTCTCCATTCACGTATCCACAGATCTTTACCGTGGGTCTCTTCATTGCCATTTGAACATTCTGGCAACTGCTTTGGCAGTTCCAATCTGCGGTCCCTGCTGACCATGCACATCTCTTTTGTACTGCTGTCAGACTCGGCGTCTAAATCAGTGCTTACTCCTCCCTGGTTCAGCTTCTGTCTTTCTCACTTTAAATCATGAGACTTCCTCATGAAGGGTTTCATCTAAAGGTAGGTAACACATCAGGCCAATGTAGCCTGAATGCAGATGGGTGGTTTGCTAGGGCTGGTGAGGCTGAACAAGTCAAATGGGCTGTTGGAGGATGCAGCATACTCAAAAACAAGATCTTCAGAGTTTTGCTCTCAAGATTGAATAAACTTGAGGGTATGAATAGCAAACTTCTTAATGAAAGTTTCACAATGGGATCTCATTTATGCTGGACTTTCAAATCACCAGGACAGGATTTGAGTTTTTTTTTTTTTTTTTCTGCTAAATATAGATCACTTCAAAATAATCTCTTCAGAATTTTTAAGGGGAAAATTTTTGTATTGCTTGATTTTTTTATTCCCTGCATCTGCCTGAAACAAATGCTTATTACAGAAATTTTCCTCCCATATGTTAAGTGGCTCAGATTACCTGTAATTTTTTTAAATGAAGCCTTCAAATGGGAGAGATCATGTAATCCTGATGGCAAATGCTAATACCAGTAATCATCCATCTAGGATTTCCATTACGCAGAAAATTTGTAGTTTTCAAAGTTTTTGATTCACAATGGAACGGGAAAAAATAAAATCTCAATTTCTTTTGGTTAGTAAGTTTCAACCACATTTTTGTTGAATTCATGTGTTCTGTCAAATTTTCGAGACTTGGTAAAAGCTATCTTTTTGACTTAATGGCATTAGCATATTCAAAGAGGGAAAAATATTATGGTGGAAATGCGCTCGTTCTGGCTCTAGGACTTGCATTTTTCTTTTGCTTGAGGGTCAGAGTTCTATTCTACCTGTGATGGTTTTGTTAAATATGTAATAGTAACTACTGTGCCCTCCCTTTCTGCATGCTTGACTGGAGTTTTTGAGAGAAAATTAATTTATATATAGTTTGAAGAAGAAAAACAAAATCCCATAGGAAGGAGAGTTGGCCACAGTTCTTAAATACATGTGGCAGCTCAGCTTTAGCTCTATAAAACACTGCATTAGGCTCAGAAAGTATTTATTTATTTTTTTTAACCTTTTATTTCATTGCATAATGGTGGTTCTGTAATTCTATCCTTACCAAAGGTAAATACTTTCATACTACAATATTTAGTATTAAAAGGCCCCAAAGTACAGGAATTCTTGTGATACCAGTCAAAATTACATCTAGTGATTTTTCCAGAGATTACTTTCCTATAGCAGGTAAGCTGTATCGCAAGTACATGCTTGTTAAAACTATGACCTTGAATATTCCATTGCCTGGTGTTACTTTTCTGCTGTGCACATTTGTCTCTAGAGGCAAAGGTTGCCATACCCAGAATCTTTCCTTTGTGCAACTCTTGAGGATCATGGCTTTTATTTTGTGAATACTTCTACTTAAATTGGAGTTTGTAAATTAGTTATGTCATGAGTTTTTGTTATTTCTCATTTTTATATTTATGAAGAAATGTATATAAGAAAGAGAACACAAACGATATAGTTTCCATTCATCCCATGCTTTTCACAGTAAGGATAAATGATATCTTGGGCCTTGAAGAGCTGCAGTTTTCAAATGTGATTTTGATACTAGCTGTGTCATAGTGTAAAGAGCAAACACTTCCGTTTTGGTCATGCTTGAGTAGCAGCTGGCACACCACTGAACTTTAGATTATCTGCCTAAATTTTGTACATGGCTGGCTGCTGTTAGTAGCTGACTGAGATGATTTGGTAATCTTCATACAACAGCTCGTGCGTGTGACTGAGCTGGTGAGGCACAGAGACATCTCCAAGTCTTAAATGCATGCCCAGCAGATTAAGGGGGAACTTGTGTAAGGGAGAATGATCTTTGCTCACATACCAGGGGATCTTCTTCTGAGGATGGAGAACTATCATTGTACAGCAGTTGAAAAAGGCAGGGCATGATTATATAGGATTAAATCATTAGAATAACAAATATCTTTTTGAAAAGAGCATGAGATCTACAGTGACTTAATATCCAAAGATAACCTGATCTGTATTGTGGAGAAAGCTGAGAAGTAGTGACTAAATCCAGCATAAGTGATATTGGAATTTATCTTTGATATTGGTGAATAGTGCTCTGGTTCTTTAACTTTTTTTTTTTTTTTTTTTTTTTTTTTTTTTTTTTTTAAATCCTCTCCCTAAATCCCACTACTGTTTTAATTTCAAACATTAAAAAACTCAGGATAAATGGAATTGTACTGTAGTCCTGCAAAGCTTAAATTGTTGGGTATGTTTGAATGATTTCTAGATCCATTCTCTCTGTCATGTCTGAGAGCAGAGAGAGTGGGTGAAAATCAAGGGTAATAAAAACTAGTTTAATGCATCCTCACAGAAAACTGTCTGACTGTAAAGTTCCAGAACCAGATGTAGTGTCAGACCCAAAGAATGAACTCTGGCTTTGATGCAGAGTATGGCTAAAAGTTTGAAGCTTTCAACTTTGGAATCACTGTAGTGATATGTGCAAAGTGGAAGCATTTAGCTGAGTTGATCTTAGCTGAGTCTTTCTACAGATAAGCAGCTGCAGACTGGAAAGTAGCTTGTTCCCTAGTATGCACTGAGTAAAATGTCTGGGATACTTGCACACCATGGGTTTCTTGTTTTGAGCTCACTGAAGAGGAGAGGAAAACTCAGGCATCTTATTCAAGTTATTTGAAGCCTATTATATTCCAAATTTAACACCTCCATGCAAAGAAAATCCGAGACATAAGTGGAGGCTTGCTTATATAATTGATGTGTGGGTAATGCAGCTACTCCTGGAAACAGGATAGGGCATGTGGAAGGACAGAATCTTACTCATATAATACTCAACAGAAATACGTAAACAGGCACGAATGTCAGGCAAATTAACTATAGAAAGAGGATACAGACTGAGGTAACTAAAGAGAAGAACAAAAAACCTCCCTCGAGTCAGTTGCATAATAAAAACAAGGGCATAACCATCTATCTAGCAATAACCCTTCTGATCAAAATACAACCAAATAAGAAAAACAGCCCTCCCCAAGGAGTCTGCATGGGAGTCAGCTACATACCCAACCAAGAGTTAAGTCTGTGCTGTGCTAGTGACATCAACCACGTAGTTCATTGTGGAAAAGTATACAGTGAAGTTACAGAGGGTAGCTTTCAGCAGGATATTGCATACAGGCATGCAAAGGAAATGTTCATTATTAAGGCAAACATATGAAAGCAAGTTGCTTTGTATTCTCAGAGCTCCATACAATGGTAAATGTCTCCAAGAAAAAAGTTAGGAACAGTAAGACAAAAGGGTATCTTCCTAGCTACAGTGCAGGATAAAAAAAAAAGGTATTAATATCAGTGTGACTTTTCACAAAAAAAAATAAAAAATTAAAAACTGGAATCATTGGTAGGTTCCATGTCTCCCATCATCAGACACCTAACAGCAGGATATTTGAAAGAAAACTAATCTACCCATCCTATGTTTTCATCAATAAAGAGAAATGGGCAAATCCCAAGGCAGTCTCATCCTGCAGAGCCTAAGTTAATTGGAAAGAATTGCAACTAGGATGAATTTTTCCCTTTTTTCACTATAAAAATCTGAACTAATAGATTAGACTTAAATGGCTAGTAATTAGGTGTCTAAAGTTTGAAATGAATCGCACTTCAGGATTTAGGAAATTAAAAATCCTGAGGCAAAATACATGAAACCAAACACTACATCCTCCATACCAGAGAAACTAAGAGGGTTTGAAAGGCATCCTTTTATTTTTAATTAGGAAATAATGCATTAAAAGCAGTGTATGCATATTAGAAGAACAAAGGTGAAATATAGATTTCTGAAATTAAATTTATGTCGAAGCCAGAAGCAGAAATCAAGACTTTAATTAAGCTTGGGAAAACCTGAATGACAATGCTATCCACAGAAAGATATTTCACCTCAAAATATTAAATAAATAAATCCTGGCATATCTGAAGGCATGGAAAATCTCAGAACGCTTTAAAAACTTGCATACCCATAGCTTGGCAGCAGAACGTGTGCTGTGTGCAGTAACTCACCATGCAGAAAAGGAGCTTCTGATAGTGGCACACTTTCAGTGTGGTTACAAAGCTGGAGGTGCCGTTGGCTTGGGTAAGCTAAACTATATCATTAGAAAAGATGAACAGTGGTGTGACCTGGCAACATGTAGACCCTTAAGGCCTTAAAAAGACTGATGCCAGCTGCCTCAGACGAGATCACTTTCAAGCTCTTCACATAAAGTATGTCCATTGTAACAAGGTGCTGCAGGCCTGGTATTGGCAGAGGAAATGGCTGCAGAAGAGCAAGCAAGTTAGCAGGGATTTCTGCACGCTGTGGAAGACTGTTTCATGTGGGCATCTTTGTCATCACCATCTCCTCAAGAAATAATCCAGAAAACAGTTGTGTAAAGAATGAGGACTGGCAACATTCACAGACACTGCTAACAACCATCTAATACTGGTGGCCCCACCGATCTAACCAATGGCAAGATGCAGGACAGTAAATCCCCAGATTAAACAGTGAAGTTTAATCAAGGGAGTTACTTCAATCACATCTTAGAGAAAAGATCTGATCTGAATACAGTGGAAGCTATAAAACTTTCAAAAACCTCTGACCAAGAAGTTATATCGGGTAAAATGAACCCACATCGACTGAGACCGCTACTGGGGACAGCGCTGACTGCGGTGCCTCTGCCCTGGGAGAGGAGAGCTGGGGAGCTGGGAGGCTGGTGGAAGTGGGAACAGCGAGCAGGGGGGTCCTGTGAATGATGCTTTCCAAACATGACTGCTGTCATTCAGCCCAAACTAAAATAGTGCAATGAAAACAAAGCTGTCAAATGGCAGCCAGAACATTGCAAACAGCAGCTAGGGTAATATGCTTGCTAAAGCCTTCTGGTGACATGGATTGAGAGCTGAAGTGAGTGCACCAAACTTGTGCTTCAATAGGAAAAGAATTATTTGGCATTTTTTCAGGAAATTGGGTATTTCATCACTATAGATATAGCTGTACAATTGCATTTAAAATGGTTCACGGGCCTGTGGAGACAGTTTTTGATAAATCTCTGGCTTCTGCTTTGCCAAGAATCAGAGAATGATCCCAGTTACAAAGGTGCAATTTGAGATGGAAATATGAACCCTCCTATGAGAAAATCGTTTTAAAAAAACAAATAACACCTTTTCTTGCACAGTTCTGAACAATGAGCTATAAATGTGGAGAAAGGCTTATGGGAATAGTGCATCTTGTATTCTGATACTTGATTGTGTTTGTAGATGTTAGCAAAACCAGAGAAACAAAGGTGCTGATTCATTGCAGTTTTTAGAAAGAAAAAAATGGGGTGTGTAAACAAACAAACAGGATCTTTTTCTCTATCAGAAGCTTGTGGAGTACGGAAGAGTAAATAAGGAGATGGGTTTCATCCTGGGAGGGAAGAAAACGGTCACTCCAAAGAAAATGAAAATTCTGGAAGTTTTTAGAAGGCTGTATTGGTACAGTAGTGAACGATAGACCAGAGAGCTATTCTCTTGGCCCAATATGAATCTATAAAAAGCCCTGTGATTAGAGATGTTTGTATTCCTACTAAATATAAAAGCAGAGCACCAAGGTGACGTGCTGAGTGAAAACCAAGGCAAAGCTGACAGCAGAGAATTATGTATGATGCATTCACAAAATGACAATATTGCTCATTTGTACACTTGTGAGAAACGACTTTTTCCAGATAATGAAGCAGATTCAAAGCTCATGTAACAAGATCAGGGCACATTTTAAGACTTTTCTTGGAATAGTGCTCTGCTTTCTAGTGTAACATATTGTGCTTATGGACAGTTAGATAATGACTAAGAGAGATGCTGGGAGTGCCAAAAAAAAAAAAAAAAAAAAAAAAGTCTTTTAATCTCACTGAGCTGCTGAGAGCAGGCTAGCCTCTGTAAAGCCTTGTTAAGAGGAAGCTTGTTTAGTTTAATATATCCGCTGCAAATCTATAGTCCTATGAGCAGATTGGTATGCAGATTATGCCTGCAGATTCTTTTGTAGCTCTTTACAATGTGCAACCCATGTTATGTGTGCAATTAGCTAGCTGGATGAAGCTGGAAGTCTCTAATGGGTTTGTTTAAAAAACAAACAAACAAACAAAAACACATTAAGAAGTGGAGGGGTCAGTGTTTGAGGAAAGAAAGACACTGCATGGGAATAGGCTTCGCTATAACCCAAATAAAGCAGCCTTCTGGCAAGTCAGATATTTGGATTCTGATGGATACAGTAAGCAATATTCTCAACAAGCAACAATTTTTTTTCTTCATTCAATAGCAAGGTACTATTATTAGGCTGACAAAACCAAAATCAACCAGAATATGAAGTTCTCACTGATGCCATTTATAAGAATACAAGACTCTTCCCTCAACTAACACCTCTTTCACAAATAAACCCAACCATTTAATTGACTTCCACATCATTAACTTTTTAGAAAACAGAAGATATTTCTTTTTAATTATCATAGTTGCAAATTGGCCACTAAGGAATTCTAAAGTCATAACATCATATCTGTTACTTTTTGGTCCAAATAATCTAGCTAGAATCTCTACAGCAATGACTGTTGAAACCAAATGTTGATATATTTGCTTTTGAAAATCTATTTTAAAATAGAGAAAGACCAGCTAGAGAATGCTCATGACATAACATTCCTGAAGAGGTGCGGGAATATTGCAACAAAGAACAATTGAGGATAATGAGTTATGGTAGAGATCCTAGCAACAGAAAGATGTGTACTGAACAAAGGACAGTAGGATAATAGCAACATTTATACCGCTTGGAGCAAAATATGTTTGAGGTATTTATCCTGATTTTACAGCTTAAAATTCTAAATAGGTAAAAGGAAATACTTTGTTTAGGAATAGTGGCAGATTACAATAACAGTACAGGGGATCCATATTACAAGAACTCGTACTGCCTTTTGATCGGCAGAGAAAATGATGGAAATATAAAAACAGAAAAACTGTCACTATATTTCTGGTTGGGATAGGTGATCTCACGGCTCCTATTAGATTAGCAGACTAGTCTGCTAGTGGGGATGGCCAAGTGGGGATCCCCAGATGGACTGGGGATGACCAAACTCTTAATACCTGTCTTTGCAGAAAAGAGCTTCCTGGGAGGCTGTCAAAGGTACAGAACAGGACAGACACTGGGAACAGTGTGCTGTGATGGGGGGACTTTGAGATGCGTGGGGAAAAATCAAGATGCATTTTTAGTGTGACAAGTGACTTTTTATGGTTTGGTTGCAAATGTAGCTGGACAAAGTTGGGAAAATCGGATGACTTCTGCTTGAATGAAGCAAAACATAGTTTTGCAAAGATATGGTATTCCAGATAGGAAACTGCAATGAGAATTTATAAGCCTTTCTACTATTTTTCCCTATTTTTAAAGGAACATGGAGATGCAGTGAAAAGAAAAGGCACTCACTTTCAGGGAAACCTGACCTACAGTTTTATAGCAGGTATTCAACTTGTAGCAATCATTGTTTGAAGAAATCACAGGCCCTGTGATAAAGGGATGTGTGATCTGGATACTGTAACACTTATTGCTGTGTGAACCAAGACAATAGAGGGTAGCAGACCTTAGGTCTCTTGCAAGGCAAGGAAATTGTCCCCTTTTTGCTCTACACCCTACAAGGAATACTTGGAGGAGTTTATTTTTTCCATCTGGTGCTGGAATATCAGCGTAATGGTACATGCTCCTGCCACGTAGGAGGAATTCTGCATCCTTGTAATGTTGTCATTGCTGTATTTGGCTAAAAGATGCTAAATGCTTTGTAATCCTTTTTAATGGATGTGTTAATAGAGATGTTGCAGGTATTAGGTACCAGTTTCAGAGAGGTTAAACTAGCTTCTTAAAGCTTGTCTACCTCATGGCTCACAGATCGTTATATTTCCAGTGAAAGGTTCTGGAGAGAGATTATGAACAATATTTTTGTTTTAATTTGGCATCTTTCCCTTCTGTTTATTGGTGCAATGCATTGTGCACATGTACCAATGCTGGCACTGACCCAAACACAGACAATAATAGAGAAGGGGAAAAGTACAGTGTAGCATGAATGAGCATGAAGCTTTCTCATTCTCAGTGTTTCATTACAGATGGAGAGGTCAGCTATTGGGGTTTCAGTCATGAGTGGCTCGTAATACAAAAGGCAGCTATATGCTGCATGAACAAGCGTGGCTGTTCTGGGAATGTGGTTTGTTTAAGAAACATTCGCGGAGATCACTGCTCTTTTCTTTTCCCCTCTCTGACAGAACTCCTGTGCTCAACTCCTAATCAAGATCTGACTTCAAAACTGCTTACCGATAGATTTCACTCTAATGGCTCATTTCCAAATGCCTTAATATGTTAATGGATTTAGAACTAGATGAGTATTCAAAAAGCCTAACTCTTTGAGAACTCAAGCTCAGTTTTTCTTCCCACTTGTTCCCCCATTGTAGTTTTTTATTTTATTTTATTTTATTTTATTTTATTGTGTGTGTGTGTGTGTGTGTAAGGTGTGACTTGGGATAATTCAGTTAAATTTAGAATTGTTTTTTTTTTTTGTTTTTTTTTTTTTTTGTTTTTTTTTTTTTTGGTTCTTGATGAAATTTTGGCTGGATGATGGCATTTAGATAGTTAAGTACATTGATCTCTTTTCAGCCCTGTCAACATAAGAAGGGATTTGGTCTCCTGAAGGCAGTTGGCTTCTCCAGGTTCTTCCTCCCCCAGCATGGTTGCATTGCTTTACTGTGGAAAGGAGGCTAAATATGGCCCTGTCTCCTCTGGGGCTTCATCTTTCAGGAATTAATTATGTTAGCAGCCTTGCTTGCTTATGTTCCTAAGAGTGTCTGTGACTGCGAGGACCTGGCTGATATCACAATGACTTCTAAGCCTGTGAGAGCATGGGCAGTCTGGCCCTGTAAATAACTGACCTTCTGTTACGTATGGTATGGTTTGAGCTAATTCAGTGAAAACCTGAGTGCTCTAGTGCAGAAGACAGAAGAACAAGCAAAGAACTGAAATCTCGTCTGGAAGTGCATTTCTCAGTGTGAAATAGCTCTGAACAGCAGGAGGTACAGTGTGCCTACAGCTCTCCATATGAGCTAAGGCAAAGACCAGAGTCACTCTGTGTGAGCTGCAAGAGTTCTGTAGGGTGTTTGGAAGTGAAAATCTGATAAAAATGTAGGTTAGTTTGACTTGCCTTTCTAACTGAGGCAGTGTTGCATGTATGTGTGGTCTAAGGACAGAATTACTGATGTTGAACTACTATAATTTTACTCTTGGCTAGAGCTTTGCCACAAAAAAAAAAAAAAGCTTTTGGCATGCCAAAGCGTGACTTAGGTCACATAGTTCTCCAAGCCCCTGTTGAACTGAAGCATTCAATAATGCCACCAACACCTTGATTGGCAAGGCTTTGCAGCACTCTGGCATTATTTTATTTTTTATATCTCTATATATTTTGATATAAATAGATTTGTATATCTTGATATATCTGTAAGTAGTGTCTTGATATATATATATTGATATGGAGTACTATATATATGAGATCTTGTTAATCCTGATTGAAGGTCACCAATTATTTATTAGGAAGGTTATAAACTTTATTTTTTTAAGGCAGAATCCAGGATGGTACTTTTTCAAAAAAAAAAAAAAAAAAAAAAAAAATAGGAGTTGTTAAAAAAACAAACAGAAAACTTGGGAACTTAAAATATACTGTTAAGCTCACTGGATGGCTTAGCAGTAGTCATATTTTTGAAGAGTTAATGTATTTTACATAAAGTTGCAGTACAGAAAAGGTTGGCATCAAGGTACTGTCTGAAAAGAGATAGAGCTGGCAGTACTCTAGCAGGAAATGAGCTGGCTGAATGGTCAAATTCTTCTAGGAAAAATGAAAAATATGAAAGAAAGGCTCAAATAAATGCACTTGGCTTTGTCTGCAACTTGTTTTTGCACTAGACACCTAAACTTTAAAGAAATGTCTTTAAACTAGACAACGCTTACCTTCAACCTCCTTCCTGTGGAATCTGGGGGCTAAGCATAAAACAGGCCTAATATTGCAAGTTGTTCAAAAATTACATATTAAAAACAAAAGGACCTGCCCAGGTTTTGTGAATCATAATTTAAAGTTGCATTGTATAACTTCTTAAAACAACCTCTTAGTCCTTCATGTTTGGTACGAGAAACTTCTCCATCATCTGTAAATGTAGACCTTGCAGATGGACAGCTTTAGACTCTGTATTTAGAACTTTTTCCCTGTGGCTTTCAAGGAAGAACATAAGTATGATGTGGTGACAATAGCTGCATTTAACCTACTCATAAGGTTGTAGAGATTGATTTATATAGGAAATAGATCTTGTTAGACAAATGTAATTTTATCCTTGGATGAAATTACAAGTTTGATTGATAAAAATGTTCTGCATTTAATAAACTGTGAAAGGCATTTGAAATGACACTATGATTAAAATTAGCTCTTTAAAGTATCAATAAGACATGCATTAAATTGATTAAGAACTGGCTGGTTGATAGACTTGAAACAGTAATTGCCAGAAGAGAACCGCTATGGATTGGTGAGGGTTTTAAAGTGCTCAGTGCTTGGTAGAAAATGTGATATTCAGGAACTTCACCATTGGTGGCGGTGGTGTGTGAATGGATGATGTAGACTAAATTATGATAAAGACAAAGCAGTTATGTAAACATACCTTGATTACCTTTAGTTGCAATCCTGAAAACAAACAAGCAAGAAGGGCCAAATGTACCTGCAGTGATAGCGGATTGTCAGCTTTTCATGAGCTCCAAAAGGGGAAGAAAAAAAAAAGGCAGTGCATGTGAACAGTGAGTTGTGAGTAAAACTAGCGTCAATACTGTACAAAATGCTAGAGAGACCAGTGCTGGAATACTATGCCCAGTGTAAGTGGCTTCAGAAGGTTCAGAGGATATCAGAAAGAGACCCTTCATTCTGCCCTAAAGATATTAAAACTGAGAAGTTAAAATAATGACTTAATTAACTCTTTAAGTATAATTCCAGTAACAGTTATTTTTTCATGTAATGTTTTTCAGTAAATTAAAGCAGGGTGATAAACTCAATCTGTTCTAAAAGGAAAAAAATAAAAAATAAAAATGTTTTAACAGCAACTAACCAGCAGAAAACATTCCTAAGGGAAGTAATAAACTTTCCACTGCTGATTTTCTTCTGATCAGAAATGGATATGTTCCTGGTACCTGTAATACTTGAGCTGTTCCTGGGATCAGTAGAGGATGAAATTTGTATCTGTGATGTCTAAGAGGTCAGACTGGATAATGTAAAGACACCTTGTGGACTAAAATTTGTGCTTTATGAATTTAATTAGTTAACACTTTACAAGTTCTTTTACACTAGGAAAATTATAAAGGGCTTGCTGCAGTTAATTCTCTCTGGAAAGATAGTTGGCTTAGTATCAGAGAAATATTTAATCTTTAGAAATATTTAATCTTTAAGCATTTTTTTTTTTTGTATTTTTTTTTCCCTCTTATGTGCCTAGTTGTCCCAAATTATGTCTGTGTGACTTCACTTGCTAATCCTTGTCTTTCTAGCTTCTTAGCTCTGCTTCATTTAGCTTGGTAACGTTCTGTGCAAGCACATCATCTAAGCTCCTCTTTGTTCTCTACCAGTGGAATAAATATTTCACCATCGTTGTGTGTGAACCTGTAGGTCTTGAATGAGCTTGACAAATTTGTATTTTCTTGGTACTCAGTTATAATCATTGACTTGAAGTTTGTCAACAACATAATGGAGGGGATGCTTAACTCATTTGGTACCTTGAGGACTCTGTGTAAGAGACTTAGATTTAAAATCTTTTTTTTTTTTTTTTTTTAACTTCTGCTTCCAACATAGATGAAAGCAATTACAGTAGTGGACTATTCCCTCTTATGTGATGTGCAGATATTTCTTACGGTATCAAATACCTCATGGATGCTGACACAAGTTCAAAGCAGTGTCCAGCTCTGCAGAACTGTTATTAATATGCTGTGGCAAGATACTTGTAGTGCATAGGGAAAGCACTGTCCCAGTCACACGTGATTAGTGATGGGAAACTTTAAGAGAGTCCAATGTTTTTGCTGCAGTTGTCACAAACAATAGATGTCCCAGACAAACGATGCCTTCAGTAGTGTCACAGAAGCTGACTTAAAGCTATGTGTTAACTAGAATTGTTCTTCAGGAGCATCATGATGCCAAATGTCTGATGCTAGACAATATCAGAATTAGTAGGTTGTTGTGGTATCTATAATCCTGGCTTTGTGCATGGCCCTCTATCGCTGCACTGTATCACTCTGGCTAGCTTGGACAATCCTCTCTCCATTCTACATCGTTCTTCAGCCCTGTGCTACCCAGTCCTGAGAGAGCAGTGGGGAGTGTGTGGGCCAAAGAAAACAGGGGCAAAGAAGGAAGAATTACAGAAAGTAGCTGTCTTTTACTCCTTAATTTTTTTTTTTTTTTTGTATATTTGTGTGACACTCTGAATTCTGGCAGAGCATTTCTTGCCTATTGCATATTAAGAGAAGTTCCTTTTGATCAGACTACAATTCTTGTGAGATACCAAGTTAACATTTATAATGGAGATATAGTTGATTTTTCAGATGAAAATATTTCTCTTTTTAGATGCCTGACACTTCAATGAAGAGTCAGAATTTTTCAGGAATGTTTTTATTCAGTTGAAAGTTTCTTCTGCTGCTGAAAACAGTTCTGAGGGAAAATATTTGACCACCACAGTTAGGGTCCAACTGTACATATGTATTTACAGCTTTGTATGACCTTGGGTAGCTATCAAGGACATAGGACTGTAAGTATTTTGGGTTGAGGGATGGCTATGTTAGTCTGACCTCAGTACTAAGCAAAGTCTTTGAACAGTGAAAGAAAAGGGTAATCAAGGACTTGAAGTTATATGGAAAAATGGATAAAATGCCATGTGCTTTAACAAAAGCAGATTGTGTCAGGCTAGACTGGTATCTTTCTTTGATAAGATAACTGATTTGCTAGACAAGGTCAAAATAGATCAAATATCTACCTAGGTTTAAGCAAAACATATGAGGTACGGTGTCTCATGGGGAAAAGATTGAGAGGCAAAAGGGAATAGCATATATTAGAAGACAGATAAATTAATTTCCCATTTAGCCAGCTTGTGGCATCTTACAAAAGGCATCCAAGAATGAAGAGAGACTGAGAGGTGTGTCTCAGCCCCCGGTCTTGGGAAGAGTCCTGTTAAACTGAAGTGAGGCTAATGCATGAAGCAGAGCTCATGAGCAGATTTCACAAACAGGTGCAAGCAAGGATGCAATCACCAGTGCTGAAGAGGATTAGATTCCTCTGCTTGAGCAAAGAGATGATTCTCAAGAGAGCAGGAATAGGGAAGAAATTTAATAGAATAAAATATAGTCAAGTACCTAGTGGCAAGTAAAATGAGAAAACACTGCACAAAGGTCTTGGTTAATACATTTTCCTCCTTAGCTAGCAAGTCCATAGCCAATAACATCACCTCTAAGGCAAGAAAAGCTCCTTAGTAGCTGGAGATCAAAAGCAGCGTGGCTTTGAGTGTCTGTAAACAACTTTCTCAAGAATTGCTTACCTAAATTACTTAGGTACAGTGAGATTTGTCACACCTTAAGAACGGCTTTTCAGGATGCTTTCTGTAATTCCTAGATTTGGATATGTGAAGATACTACTTTAATGACATGAATTTAAGTTTGTTTCTAACCCTGTAGAAGTGTGTGCAAACATTCACAAATTCTCTTTTCAGGGGAACTATCAAGCATTAGAGTGGAAAAATGAAATTCATTTTTTCCATTAGGCTTGTGACACATTTTTAAAAGCAAAACTGTGTAAAAGAAAAAAGCATGTTTGTGTCTAAAAACTTTTGATAATGTCTTCCTATACTTCTAGTTTGATTCTTGCTTAAATCTTATTTTATTCCAACAAATTTGTGAAGCGTTTAATTACTGGCTGTTCTTTGCGTACTTTCCACTGAAAGCTATTCTCTTGAGAGATGATCGAGCTTTGCACATATTTCAATGCTTCACAAATATTACTTGAACTTTACAGCATACCTGCCAAATATCATTTTTGTAATCCTGTTTTGTGGAATGATAAACTGAAAAATGAATTTAAAAATGCAAAAATGCTTTGGCTGAGCTAGGATTCCTGTCTCTTCAATTCAGAAGGTACCATATTTTTGTAATTTGCTCTATTTCTGTGAATTTATTAATGAAACCCTCCCTTCTTCTGATTTAAATAATCTGTGAAATAACTTTGAAAATATAGTCCATTTGAAAAGCAGAGACTTCTGTATCTATAGTTCAAACTGTTGAAGTAGACAGATTTGGCAGTTCTTACTGACTGTTGTTGCCTCTAATGTTAATTATTTTTAATTCACACTGACTGTCCAACAAATTAGTTTTTTTAAAGGGTTACATTTTAAAACCTTGATATTGTTTATTTGGTGTTGAGACTGAAAGAAACTTGAAACTGAAATAAATGAAAACCAGAAAATAAAATATGGTGACTTTTATAAAACTTCATTACTTTAGTAATAGTATGATTTATTCCTAGATCTAATGCCAGCTATTGAAACAGTCATCAATTATGTCGATTTACAAAGTAAGGCAGACAGTATAACCTTCTGGCAGTCTTAATGTGAGACAATATTTAACATCAAAATGCATTTAGTTGACAAATCTTATGCAGTGTAATGATTTGCATCTGTTAATCTGCAATATTACCCTTGACCTAAATAAAAGTAAATTTCTGGTTTATTTATCTCACATTACTCTACTCTTTAAATTTACTTCACTCTTGCTTTTGTGACGATAGCTCTCACATAGATTAATCCTAAACCAATTTACTGAGAAGACGGTAAGAGGCAATTTCTATTAAAACATCCGAAAAATGTTATTGGCACACATGATTGTTATTTGATTAGATCCTTTTCATGAGGTGAAGTCTGACAGCAAGATAAGCTGCATGTCGTTTAAAGATTAGTAATAAAAAAATCCACCCTCCTTTTGTGTGGTCTTGTATTTTTTTTTTTTTTTGGGGGGGGTTGTGGTATAAATGGAACATCACTACAACTTTGAGATTAGCAGAAGTAGATTTTTACCTAAAAGGAAAGGATGGAAAAAGAATCATAGTGCAATTTCAACTCTAGTTTGTCATAATTATTTAGTTTGGCTTCCTTATTGTAAGAGTTCATGCATTGTGGGCATTGAGCCCATGGTACAAATGGCACTTGGATACCTATGCTATTATTTTCCTATTTCATAAAGTGTGTTAAACAGGTCATGTATATATGCTGAGGAATGTGGTTTGATACAAAATCTGTCTTGGTCAATTGTAAACAAAATTATTCTGAACCTTCAGCTAAAGCTAGGCACCTAGCTCTGAATCTTTTGGCCTGTGTTATAACTTGCTTCCTACTATCTGTGTTCATGTGTGCATGCAGTGGACCAAAAGAAGCATCTTTCATGCATCTTAGCAGAGCAATAAAAATAAGAACCAAAGGTCCAATGTATAACATAGCATTAAGGTTATTCTAGAAGTTATCTTTCTAGACTCTTTTTTTTTCTCTGTTCCATAGGAATGGGGGTCCACAGTCTGTGAAGTTTACAGGCCTCCACTTTTTTTTGTGGATCGTGAAAATGATTTACTAATCTTAATATGCGTTTATGTATATTCTACCTAGGTTTTATATGGCATTTTTCTTCCAAACAGCATTTTTCTTCCAAATATCTGAACATTACTAACTGATATTTATTTTAGCGTTGTATACAAGCTACTTTTTTTGGACCTACCAGAAACTGTGAGATTTTTCAACTTTTGCCAATTTGCTTGTGTCCTGAGGAACAAAGTCCTCAGTTGTTATAACCTGTTTGATTTATCACTGTCCTCCTTGCTGACTCCTGAATTAATTCATGCAAGTTTATTTAGTTTAATGGTGTTACTGCAGGTGAATAGACACAAATCATTACACACAGCATATGAATTTACTATCTAAACATATTTTCATTTCAACGACTGCCTCAGATTAAACACCAAGGTGCTGAACTGCCAACCTTACTTTACTTGTTTTATAAATACTTTTGCAGGTTGCTCAAATGAGGGTTGTGTTTCATTTTCTATGTTGCAAAGAATTCTACTTTTCCTACCAGGAGAAAGATGAAAGGAAACATTAACCTTTAATCAGCAATTGTAAATGATAAATTCCAGACAAGTGCTTTTAAAAAGAACTTAAAATGAAAGGGCTGACCCTTAAAATTCAAACTTCTTGCAGCCAAGTTGATGTTTGGTGACGCTGTCTAACAGGAGGATAAATTGTTTTTCCTCCAAAAAACAATTGTAGCATATGCCTAATGATTGTAACTCAGTGTTTTTTTTTTTTTTAACCAACTATACTAACAAGGTAAGAATAGTAATACTGGAATGATAGATATGAGTAACTATTTGTATTAACTTCTTTAAACTACTGGAGGCAATTGGAATAGTATGACCCCAACAATAAGACACCTGATAATATTTTGGCAAACAGTTTAGCGAACCAACATGATTTCTAAGGTTACAAGCAAGTCTGTCACTGACAAGAATACTCAGTGTGTGACTTAACATGGTTCACAAGGTAGCGAAGTGTGTTGGAAGGTATATGACACAAGAAACTAAAAGGCCGGACAGTCTTCCTAGTCTGCAGTTTGTGTTGTTTGACAGGCCACTTAACTTTCCATGATTCCTCCCTCCCTCTTGTTTGTCTTTAAAATTAGTGGTAAATACAGTCCTGTCATCTTAACCAGCACTTAGAAACGTATGGGTAAAAAAATTTGTCATGCAGTTTATAGATATCCTTCCTCAGAGGTATCTATGGAGAGACTGAGAACTGAACTGGGGGGGCAAAGTGAGGTGCTCTGCCTTGTTCCCCACTTGTTCCCCATCAGAGCATGGCGAGGTGGTGGAGTACTGCCACAACCCCGTGCTGCCCTTTGCTGTGCTTGTGAATTGCATTTACTATAAAAGTGATCAGAAGTTAGATTCTCACTCTGTGTAATTCCCTGCTTGCTTTTGTTATTTCTAGTCATTTCTCTTGTAGTAGCAGGCAGATTATCATTTACTGTGAA
>CM021773.1:1908999-1949706 GCA_011076525.1 Nettapus auritus | reverse complement strand
TTTTTTTTTTTTTTTTTTTTTTTTTTTTTTTTTTTTTTAAGAAAAGATGACAGCATGTTCCTTTACAGCTGCAGTAACGTTATCTGAATGGAGGAGTTGGGCTCCTGTGCTTGTTTATGGATAAGACAGAACTCTTGAGCAGACCTAGCAGAGTTTGGGGATGATAAGTGTCACGTAGTTTTTTGTCTGCATCTCAGCAGTGCTGCTAAGGAAAATAAGCCAGTTAAGTCATGGTCTTTAGTTAGGCCCTGCTGAACAGCATCATCTTGAAGTTCTGCCCAGGGCATCCCAAATCTCCAGAAAATGCTGAGTGGTTTCCTTGAGGAATTTAGGCAGCAGGTCCAGCTCCCAGATAGTATTTGTGACCCTGCTGTATGAAGTCATTTTGTTTTAATCTTTGGCATGGTCTTTACCTGCAGTATGTTTTTTAGTTAGTATAGCAGTAGGTCAGTGTGTGCATGTATGTCTGCGAAACTGTAAAGATTAACATCGGGCGATGGCCTAACAAGGGATGAAGAATTCAAATGTACAGTACTTATATTAATATTTTGATTCTTCTATTGGTGGTATAGTGATACCTAAAAGTACCCCACTCAGATTAGGCAATATATTGTAATCTAAATAATGTATTATAAAACACTTGATCAGATGAAACATTGTTTCAAGGAATTTAAGTACACAATGGTGGAAAATAAGCTTTTGTGCTCATTAAAATTGTGAGTAAGCTTTACTTCATGGCACTCCTGTGGCAATAGGAAAGCCGCTAAATTATTTGAACTCATAAATATTCCAATTTTGAATGCTTTTTCAATAAACAAGGGACGATGTAAGGAAATATGTGATTTACTTTCCTCTATCCTCCAGTTCTGAACCAGCCCTGATGATCTGTCTCACAAATGCTAAGATAAACGATTGTACATGTGCATTTGGGAACACATCATAGAAATTAATGGGAGCAGGGTGATTGGGAGGTAGTAAAAAGGGATAACAAATAGTGTAATCAGATGAATTTTGTGTCTGGGTGTCTCTTAGGCAAACTAGATTTGGGGGGGGGGAGGTTCACCAGCTTAGTCTCCCTGTATTCATTCACTTCTGATGTTTGGATGGAGAATCGGGAGGTGACTAAAGCCCTACAGTGGGAAGGACGTCAGAGAAAAGTGATGTGCACTGACACTGAAATGGAAACAAGAGCCATCTGAGGAGAAAAAGAGCCATCTGAGGAGAAAAAACATTGTGCACCATGATACAAACTGTGTACTGCGTACACAAGGGACTGACTGACAGTAGTGAGATTGTCTAACTTTTGAAGCTGTAATATTGCAACTTTAAAAGAAGAGTGAAGTGTTTCGGTGTGCTGCTGATGTTAAGAGAGATCCTGCTGAGGGGCTGCTGACTCATCCCCCAGTTTTCAGGCTTGGCAACAATTAGTCATGCTAAATCCCAGGGGTGTTCATGTGCATAGTCTGTTCTCCTTTTTTTCTGTCCTGCTAGGACTCCTCCTTTTCTGCTTTCCCCAGATTTTATCTGATTGACATCATTTTCATGGATTTACTCCACCCTGTCATTCGTCTCTCTATGGAGTAGGAGTTCTCCTTTTGCCTCTGCTTGTTGAAGCATCTCAGCTCACATTATGCATCCCAGCTCACATTATCAATCTGTTAAATTTTCCACCAAGCACATTCTTTGTCTGTCTCTTACACTTGCATAGAATTTCCTTAGAAAAGTGTTTAAGACTTAAACTATAAATAAGTTCCTTAAAATATCTTCTTAAAGCTTACTGCTATGTCACAGGCAGCCATCTCCTCTACGCTCTCCAAAATAAAGTATCTATCTATTCCTAAATGTCCAAACAAGATGCAGGAATTGTTAATTATCAATCTTCCGATGCCGCAGCCTATTCTCCTATCAGATGCTGTTTGGTAATTTTCTTCTACATTTCCCAAAGCATTAGGCTGAATCTGTATGCATTTCACCTTGTGAAAGATGAAGGGTGATGAGGTAAGGAGAAGTGTTAAACTGAGACCGGGGACTAGCGAGGTTTTTCAGCTGTTCTTAAGTCCTGTAGCAAAGGTGAAGCAATTACTGTCCTGTAATTCATGAAGAAAGATTCCTACCCAATATACACAGCTTCTTTTCCTGGGTTTCGCAGGTTGTTGGTTGCTTCCCCTCTACCTGTCCCACCTCCCAGGAGATGTCAGAATAACATAATGTTCAGGTATCTTTCCCCAGCCGAACAGCTACTATTAGTAATTCATAATACTGTTAGCAAGGATTATCACAGATTTTTTTGTTGTTGTTTAGAAGTCCACTATAAATCTAAACCATGAGCAAAACATAATGAAAACCATATTGGGAAAGAACAAAAGAAAGCGTAAAGGTTTTATTAAGAGGTGATAGGAAGTTAATTTGTAGAAAAACTAAAATCAAGTGCAATTGTGAAGCACAGACAAAGGACTCAACACACTAAACCCACTGTTTTTTCCTCATAGTCTGTGTGACAGAGCTTACTAAGAGCAGTATTTATTTGATCTGTGCTTTTCCATATAAAATAATATGAAATCCAATTTTTGTCTAACTCTTGATCCTCACGGCATTAGAGAACTCATAAAACAGAAATAAAACTTTATCTTTGCAAGTTGTTTCATGTCCCTTCTGTTGTATATTTGATGTACGTAGATTGTGTTCTATGTTTTGTGGAGTTTTGCTTTAAATTGCTTGAAACACAAGAGCAGTATAAGCCCAACCCGACATGACTTACTAGCACAGCACCATCTCCCTATCCAGGAGGTCCTTGTGACTTATCAAAAAGACAGGACTCCAAAAATTGCAACTATCTGATTTGGACAGAATTTCAGCATCCCTCCCCTTTTTGCATTTCTGAGTAAATAAAGCATCTTGCAAAAATAAGTAAGCCAAGAGCTTACTCTCACAAGTGGCAGTGTGAGAACACATTACCACAGCCCTTGCAGCACTGCCTCAGGAGGCTGTGTGCTGGTGCTGGGTGTGCCTGAGTGGTGCCCAGCAGACAAGAGGCGCACGCAGCTGACTGGCAGTGCCCAAGGACAGAAGCTGGATTATTAACACAGACTGCTCCCACAGTCTCTGCAAAAGGAGAATATTGTAGTGCTATGAGCTAAGTTCACTCTACCCCACAGCTGGGAGCACTGCTGCCTGTTTGGATGTAATGGGCTGTTCTGGTGGGTGATGGGAGTCACGTACACATCAGAAGGGATGACTTGTGCAGCCTCACTGAGAGTCAGAAATGAAGATCTGAACATATTGAAAGCAATGTACTTGTGGCATTGTTTTAGTTGGCAACTGGTTTGAGGAAACAATTTTTCTTATGTGAAAAAATGACTGGTTGCATTCCTAGCTCCTTTACACCTCCTTCAGTGGCTATAAGTACTTCCAGAATGTGAAACAAATCTCTGTGGAAACCTATTTTTAAAACTTTGGCAGTAAATCTTGCAACTTGGGGTGACTGTAGGGTGACAAGCATGATATATTTTGATATCAGAGTTTAGTAATTTATTTTATGAAACATTATACACTTTTTAAGTGCTGGGTTCTAAGGACTCACCTCTTGTCATACTCAGAAAATGTTAGCCATGTCTTTCTGTAGCTACAGTAAGGATCACTGAATGGAGAAATATACGTGCAGTATGTTTATTTTTGGGAAGCAAGCAAATATGACCAGAGTTAGTATCGAATTACTTCTCAAACAAGGTGACAGAAAAACAGTTTTCCAGCCTTTACATCTGATCCTTGATTAAAGCATTATTGCCACCATACAGACAATTACACCCCACCTAATGTTGCCAGTTATGCTGTCAGCGACCCCAGTTTTACAGACAACTAGATGTGTCCTCAAGAAGCTTGTCCTGACACAGATACTCTCCTGGATATGACATGTAATTGCAAGTAATTCCTTTGATGTAATGGAACTGAAGTAACTTGTACAAATTAGGAATTTGTCCTACAAAATTTTTATTTGGAAATCTCTTAATCTATTTTTAAAATACCCTTTGAGATTAAGGCAAGTGTTACTACTAACAATCTAACTTTTTAAGTAATAAAACTTTCAGTAAGAAACATTTCTTAATTCTTTAATGCAGATTTTTATATATTTTTGCAAATTTCTGGTAGCAAAGAGTCACATGGTAATATATTTAAGTTGCGACTTATAGGTAGCTCTTACAGCTTAGTGGTGCCTCTGTAAAATGTGTTTTAAAAAAAGGTGGCCAAATCCTGCTGGCAAAACTACACAGTGCTACTAGAAATTCTCCTGTGATTTTTCAGTTCAGCATGTGTAAGGAGAAAAAATAGAAGGTGAAATCTGCTGTGCAGGTATCAGGAGAATTTTCTCCCAACTGACA
Source organism: Nettapus auritus (assembly GCA_011076525.1). NCBI lineage: Eukaryota > Metazoa > Chordata > Aves > Anseriformes > Anatidae > Nettapus > Nettapus auritus. The sequence goes on along the minus strand of CM021773.1, from coordinate 1,945,330 downwards.
TAGTCTGGTCAAAGTTCACTCAGGATATGGACTACTAATGCAGGTTGCTTTTTGAAGTTGTATTTCAAGTCAGCATGTAAAAACTAAAAAAACTAAAAAAAAAAAAAAAGAGAGAGAGAGAGAAAAGTTATTTAGTAGAGCAGAGTAACTGCATTTTCTTCAAATGACTATTTTATGAAATGCTGTTCTTTTCTTTCCTGTTCTTATCTAGGTGAGCACTCAGACTTGCAATCCCCATCTCATTCTTTCCTGTAGCTATTCTTTTTGCTTCCAGCCGTGTTAACAACTTATTACACTTGGCTGTGTTTTAGCAACACCTCTTCATAACACTCAAAATACTCAGCACTCAGGGATGACACTGTAAAGGGAGGATTATGTATTTGAAAACCATGTTAGCTTTGTAGCCACCCCACACTGCAGAGTGATTCGTTATAACCCAAATTTCCTGTGTGAGTTCCATGTAAGCTTTTGTGTTTTCTATTTGATATTAGAATGGTCTTAATATTTTCCTTTTTTGTCATCATCTTGTCCCTTTGTGCATTATCTTCTGATAAAAATCTCCCATTTCTTGCTGGGGACAATTTCAGGCAGAAGGAGTCTTGCAGACTAATTTTAGATGAAGTTTTGATGAAAGCATGGTATGGCTGGTGGATATTCAAATTCTCCAAGGAGCACAAAGACCTCTGGTCTCAAGGTGTTTTATTATTCCTAACAGAATTATACTCTGAATATTAGTTTCATGCCAGTTTGTACAAATAAAGGAAAAATTATGCTGAGTACATTCATTATTATCGTTGCATGGTCTTAGTAAGTATTGGTACCTTCACTAATAGCTACTTGTATATGCACAAATGTAGAATGCATTTTGGTTATTAAAAATGTTTTTTTGAAAGCACCTCATTTTGTAGTAGTTTCTACTGTCAATGGCAACAACTGTATTTTTATCCTATAGATGCATACAGGTGTGCAGTCTATTGGAATAAAAATCTGTTTTTATCTGTCTTCTAGAGAAAGTGAGGGTAAATAAACTATTGGAGACGATGGATAATACCAGGATGCTTTTGTTACACAGAATTGTTTTTTTTTTTTTTTTTTTTTTTTTTTTTTAGATGCAGTAAACTTTACTTATTTGCAACAAACATGACCAAATGTCATCTAGTCTCAAAAGCCTTCAAAAATATTCTCAATCTGGGTGGTTAAATGTCATTTATATGGTCAAAGGATTAATGAAGTGACTTTGGCTGTAGATACAGAAAAACTACAAAAAGATTACTGAAAGCACAGGAACATTCTCAGAATTTGATTTTAAAGACTTAATTGATATAACTATTCATATATTTTAAAAAAAGTTTGTAACAACAGAAGTAAGAAATCCAGTTCATCTCAAAAAAGTTGATCTCAAAATCAGAATTCTGGAGTCCTGCTCATATTGTAGTTTGTAATGAAGGCATAGCACGCCGATGGGTGTTTGAATATACAAAACAGCCATTAGTCTACTTGTGCATGTGCACAGATGAATGTATTCATACGAGGAGCCAGTGCAAAACACAGATGGGAACTTTTTGAAAAATTGATTTGTTCATGAAGTTAATTTATTGTTTGTTATTAAATTTTGGAATCTCTCCAAAGAGCAACCAGAGTGCTCATCCTTTTTGCTCTTTTGCTACTTAATTCATTAGGTCAGGGCACAATTACATTCAGAGCTGTGCCACTGAAACTTAAGTAATTCATTCATAAATTCTGTTAAGTATCTTGTGAATTGCAGGTGTCCACTCAGTTTTGCACTGCTTCAAATAAGTTTTAAAATATCACTGCTGGTCCAGTATAACTTTGAATGAAGACTGGGTATAAATTCTCCAACCTGATTAACTGGGTAATGCTGAGAGAAAGGGAAGAAATTTTTCTTTGTAATGCCAACAGACCCTCAGTAGGATAAAACAAGCTGTCAGCTGAAAAGAGTTAGCAAGCTTATGCAACACAGCCCTCCAAAGATGGATTGCTTCCCTTTCTTATATCCTGTCTAGCCAGTGTGGTTGGGCAGGCATTTCTGTTCTGAGACAGGAGCACCCTGTGCCACTGCGGGGGCTGGAAGCGTCTCTGAGAACAGAAAAGGAAGTACCTCCTCTTTGTGATCAGCTGTAGTGTGAGATATGCTCCAGGATGGAGGCTCCAGCAGTTAGGGTGCTTTGTTTTCTCACTGGTGGAAATACAAACACTCAGGGCAGATATTTAGCCACCAGAAAACGTAGGTGTTTCTGGGTTCACAAATAGAGAGCACTTTGTCTCCTATTTAGATTGATAAGCATCAGTATATGTAAAAGCTTGGAAGCTTCTAATTTGTTTTGGATGCTTTTGGGGAAATGACGGGACTCCCTGTTATGGTGCCTTTCATGTTCTTATACCTTCAGTTAAATATACTGCAAGCGTTTCCTTGAATTCAAAGTTTTTTTTTTTTCTTTTTTTTTCTTTTTTTTTCTTTTTTCCTTTGGGCTTATCCTATAAATTGTGCTATAGCTATTATATGAAAAAAAGTTATAGTCTTAAATACACCAGGAGAGTAATATATATTTTAGTTGAGCACAGCACTGCAAGCCATTTGAGGAAATCGTTTGCAGTGAGAAACACAATAATAGAAGGAGTAATTCATGTGAGACATCTATGCAAATCAAGTCAGCATATACGAAAAGCAACAAGTAATTGATATCTTTGGGTGACAGACTAAAGAGGAAATAGAAGGGTGAGAATAATGTACTAAATCAAAGAGTTATTGTTAGAATTAGCAACTCTTCTCAGGGCGTCTGCCTGCAAACTGGAAATTCATGGAATTCCATTTACACTAGTTAGCCAAGAAAACTATTTACTCAAAAAATAAAAAGCCGGATATTCTTTTACTTGGGGCTGTTCCTCTCTGCTTCCAAATGCAGTGCAGTCTAGTGCACTGCTTTTGCAGGCTTAGATGCTTATCCAGAAGATTATTGTCTGGTCACGCTAAGGAATTCCTATACTGAAAAAGCCGGGGTGTGTGGCAGAGAATTTTCTAATTACAGTGGACCCATTTCCAGTTTGTGTATATATACACCTTTTTACACAATCAGCATACATACGTTATAACTATTTCTTTTGTACTCCAGATACACAGCCTCTGTATTTGGAGCTGGACACACAAAAAAAGAGGCTGGTGGAGTCAGCAAGAAAGGCGTTCACAGCAAACATGCATTGGAAAGAAATAAAGCTAAATGAGTATTTTGAGAAAAAAAATCAACTTAAAAATCAACCGACTAGGTTTTGACAACATTAAGCAGTTTTTCTGTTTTTGTGTGGCCTTAATGACATAAAGATCACAAAATGGGGCACAATAATCATGCCTTACTTGTTATCTCATTAAATATGTGGAAGAGTGCTTTGCCAATTAATGCAAAAATTGACAGATAAACCTGTTCTCCCTAGATATGCTATCTCCATAAATCTTCTTTTCTTGGACCGTTTCTTTACCAGCTAGATGTTGTCTGCCTCCTCTGATCAGGGCTCTGCTCCCTAGTAGCCATGGCTTTGGAAAGAGGACCTTGATAAGTAAATCAAGCTGCTGAGAAAGAAGGAAATGAGACAGCTGGTACCGCAAGAAGCAGTGTGTGTGTGTGTGTGTGTGTGTGTGTGTGTGTGGACACGACACGACACACAGTAGGCTGAGAGGCTTTACTCTCTTACACTTAGATTCATATAGTATTCCTCATTTCACTGCTAAGATTGAGTTTAAGGGAATTTCTGTGCATAATCAGGTCCCCATTCTGGTTACAAATGAAACAAAAGTCCTGTGATCACCACCTTTCCCTTGGATCTGTTCTTTTCCCCTTTTATAGCTGCTGCTGCAGGTATTTCTCTTTTCCAGCCATGACTTACCTTTTGATATATAGGTAATAACTCATCTCCTCATTTTCAAATTGAGCGTTACATTCAGAATTCTGCATTTAATATTACATCATAATTCAATATCAGTAACAGCTGACTTAACGTTATTTCATTTTTCTTTCTATGTAAACCTGTAAATACTTTAATAATATCACAAGCGTCTGACCTCTATGATTACTAAGCCTGAAATTTGGTTTTTAAGTTTTTGCTCTATGCTTTTCCATGTCAACAGAACATTAAGATTGGATTAGGTCTGTGAATCATATTGCAGATCTCCTGTATGGTACTGAATGCAGGTAGTTTTTGTGGATTGGTTATAATTTACACTGGCTTTTAGAAAAGCAAGAACTGATGGCACTGTTTGATATCTGCTAAAAAACAGCAGGAAATATTCAGGTTTCTGCTCTTAAATCTAAACATACTCTTCAGTTGTGACCTGAAATGTATTTACTTATCTATTGCTCTACTGAAAGCAAACTGAGAAAAAAATTCTTAGTGCTGTTTGACACTTAGTGCTCTGCTCGTACTATAACAAGATTTATTTTATTTCTCATTGTAGCTTGGATTTATTATTAAGCATTGTTTTTAGTACTAAGGGATGAATGGCTTGTGTATTAGCTGGTTTAAAATGATCATTATTCATTCAATATGTAATTTGATGTTTTTTTGAGACGCATCCTGGTTCTCCTATGAAGAGCACTGAAATATTCTCATTAGAGGTATTCAGACAGTATAGTAGTTTATATACATCTTCGTAAAAATGAGTTGTTAAAATGCAAAACGATTAGTCAATATGTTGTGGAATGACACTAGCTTCTGTTCTGAAGTTCATGAGATGCATGCCTTTCTCACCTATCAGAGTAACAGAAGCTTATTCCTCCACGCATGGCAGATACTGCAGCTACGGACATGTAGTTGGGGTATTGTGCCAGGACATAATATTAAGAAGCTGGAAGGAAAAAGAAGCTTGTCTTCAAGAAGGTCATCTTAGTCTGGTTGGTAAATGTACCTACACCAACATTGTTGGTGGCAGTTTGTCTCAGATTGGCAGAGGGTATTTTCTGCTTCACAGAAATATGTGAAATAAAGGTGTCTGAAGTTGACATGTTATAGGTATGCCTCCATGTAGGAAACCTTGAAAATGATAAAGGAAACCTCATAATTAAACAACCCCCAAACAAGCAAGAACAACAACTAAAAACCCACCAAAATGCCTTCTGAGTGATACTCCGAAAAAAATATTTTTTAAAACAAAACAAAACCAAACCTGACCCAACTGATCTTAGAAAGTGCCTACTTAGCCTTAATTTAAGGTCACAGATGCGTGTTGGGCTGTTCTAATACAACATTTGTATTATGTTCTAAGGGCAACATTTGAATCACAGTAAGAACTACACAGGAGTTTTGTCCAGTTTGGTATTGATATTAATGAGTTTATTTTAGGTTTATGGATTAGTTAAGGTATGGAAGAGACTGAGATTTGTGGTAGTATGTATATGATGTTTGTATTTTCATTATAGAAACATTTGGAGGTCCTTGTGATAGTCTTGACTGCATTTTGCTAGTTGCTATGTATAGATAGAATAAGAAAGAGAGAAAAGCATAGCCTAGATAGAGAAAAACCAAGAAAGCTTACCAAAGATTTTCTAGCAGTTTGTGGGGAGTGCAGTCAATGTAGTCTGAATGCCCTTAAGCGCTCTGCTGGCCACATCGGTTTCTTATGGTGTGGATTTGTGACCCTTCAAGTTCAGACTGTCTGTTATCCGGGGCAATCTGGGTACTCTTGAGCTATCAGGTACAGACATTGGAGTAGCTACTTCCAGAGAGCCTGGTAAACACACTGTGGGACTTTACTGTACTTTGATTGTGGCAGCATATAAGGAGAATCTGAAATTTGTAAAATTATTTTGGCCTTACAGTGCTTAGGAAAAGCTGAATTTTCTCAAAGCTACAGTCCATTTCCTTTATATCTGTCTCTTTCAACAAATACTGAAAGACATTATTGTAATTAATATATTTCTGTTGTGGTCCGAAGCTTCTCCTGACAGACCTCACTGTAAGCAATGCAGCATGAGTACAGCAGGCCTTTAACCTGCCGTGGGTCCTGCCCGCAGCTCCTCTTAACTCTGCACTAAGTCAGAAAGGTGCACGTGAAGACTTCATCCAGCAGCAGAGAAGGCTACAACTGCATCTCTTGGATGATTTTATTGTGCTCAAAGTAGACAGCTGTGCATAGGGCTGGTACGACAGTGGAGGGTTGAGAGGGTCTGATCTTGCTCTGTGCTGCTTACCTGACCGAGGATTCTTGCTCTGCTGTGGATCATTTGTAGGCAATTATTATGACAGAAACAAGATTTATTTTATCAGTTAGCAGTTCTGTCAGGACTTTGGGTTGCACAAGGAATTAAATTTATTCCATTTTGGCATTTGGCGTGTTTTTAGCAGAGAATTATCAGTCTAGTTTTTTAAAGACAGGATTCAAATATAGTAAAATAAGAGAAAATGTCATGAAATGCAGATTAAGAGGAGCGAAGCATAGGGCTGTGCCACATGGACTCTGGAATTTCTTCTAAGTCTAGGAATGTTATTTAAGAACCAGGTCTTGGATCTATTCAGTTCATTTATGTAGCCTTTGTATGGCAGCCTGATATGTGAGATAAATCAGGTTCTCAAAGAGCAGCGTTCTGCATAGGTTTCAACCTTTTTTAAAAAAGTTGTCAACCGGTAAAGGCCAAATGCAGTTAATATTCTTAGTCATCTGCACAATGCAACAAGGTATGTTTCAGTCCCATTTTACCAGCTCTGGTACTCTAGAATTATTTTCCCCTAATCAGCTTACTGCAAAGGTAAATGATGTCACCTGATAAGAGTGAGAGAAATGCACAGCACCTCTCAAGTAACCATATGCTCATCAGTGCTCATTTGGGTTTTCCAAGAATAGTCAAGGTTGGCACTCCAGCTGTAGAAACCAGTGAATCATTCCCCTCAGAAAACACATGCATCAGTTTCTCTCTTACAACGGAAAAAGGGTGAGAAATATAATAACCACTTGTGGAAAGGACAGAAGTTTAATGTGAGTTTTTAAATGGCATGTCAAATGGTTATGCCGTTTTTAAGGAACCAGTATATTTTTAGTTACTGTAAAGTGTTTCTTTGCATAATATTAAAATGTATTTTGTATTTGTTGTGCATAGCAGTAAAAAATATGGATACTGGAATGCTGGCAAGTATGTACATTTTGGAAAGGACAGATGCTATTAGCATTCATCTCAGTAGGATGTCCACTGAAACCATCAGGCTTCCACGCACAAGTAGGTCAAGGAAGATGTTTTCCAAAATTTGTACTTCTTAGTTGCAAATAGGAAAATTTCCCTCATTTTCAGATCCAAAAGGCTATATTAAACCTGATCTTGAGCTTATGTATGGTTTTGCTTGACCTTATTTAGAATCCCTTCTGCTAGAAAATTGCCTTTTGTTGTCACTTAAAATATATTTCACTGTCAACGTTACTCAGCATTCAAAAAGAAGGGCTTTCAATCCAGTTACAAAGGTACAGTGCAATCCTGACTTCACTGATGCCAGTGGTAATATTTCCACCTATTCTGAGGGGACTAAGATTTTCTTCCACTATCTTTATTGATTCAGTTGCTTTCATTGGATTCCTTCCCCCCTCTATTTTTCCTCTGGATTACAAAAAACGATATTGTGACAGAATAGCAGATCTGTATATATAGAAACCTCCAGTCCCTCATTTATGCAATGGCAGTTACATTTACATAAGAGCAGCATTATTGCGTTTTCATCACTTCATCTGTATGAAGGTAATGGCTCTCCAACTATATAAGAAGTGCACAAAAGCTGAATTATAAAATGTGCTTCTTGTTCTGTTGTTTCTTCTAATTTTTGATAGCAAGAACACTGACCCTGCCAGCAGCCATCAATCAGACAGTATAAGAAATGCTCACTGGCCAGTTTTGCAGCTGTCTTCTCTAGTCAACATGAAATCTGATGAGAAAATTTTGATGAGAGCTGGAACAATAGCAAAATAGGGATGCCTAATGCTCCTGAAATGTTTCCATGCAGTCTTTTCACTTTGTCTTTAATGAAATTATTTGGGAATATCTTGAAGTTTCTTTTTTCTTTTATACATAAATTGTGAAATGCTATTCTGATGTGTTCACTGATATAACTATTCATTAATAGTTATATTAGGCAGAGGACTCCAATTTCAGCTTAATGTCTTAAAATCTCTCTAGCACTTAAGAGCAAAAGCAGGACTTCTATACAGGATCTATCAAGTTAATGCTTTTCTTTCTTTCCACCATTTTTAAACACTTCTGTTCTCTCTTGACTGTCTACTAGAGCACAAATATTTTTCTCATCTCTTGGCAAGTACACAATTTAAAAGAAAGAAATTTGTTATAAAGAGTGTGAATCATCTGTGAAGGTAAAGTTACAGGTGTAATTTATTGTCACTGCATCTGTAGAAATAGACATCTGGGTCAACAATTGGTACCTTAACTACTGTGTATTGTGGTTTATTCAGCTGCAGAAAGGGAACAGTAATATTTACATCATGGGTGATTTTGAAAGAATAAATATTGTGAGGTGCTTTGAGACCCGTGATGAGTCTCTACTGCAATATCCATTACAGAGCTTTGGCTCTAAAACTGTGTGCCCAGGCTTGCATGTATTAAAATGGATGGAAAAGCTCCTCTTGACTTTAGTGGTGCTGTTCATGACCCACACAACTACTGCAAAGTTACGCAGTGACAATGTTCTGCAGCCTGAAAGTAAAGCCTATGATCCTTTAGCTTGCAAACATCATATGCTTTAACTATGTGTAAAATAGGGGTCGCTAAGGATTCCTATTTAAACCTCGGGGAATATATGATTCAGTAACTCTTGAATATTTTGTGAAGTTTTCCTCCTTAAATTAGTCATCCTTAAAGAAAAATATCCTGTTTTGTGATACTCTTGGTTTATGTCCAAGCTGTACTAACAAAATTAAGACATGTAGCAGCAGCACGAAAATGGACTTGCCTACTGTCTTGACATGTGCATCTCATGGAATGATTGCTAATTGGTGAAAATGCCAATCATTAGGGAAAGTGATTCATTTTCAGGAGTGGATGATATCTCCTGATGTCACATGGCATAGAATCAATGGTGTGGGAACCAGCCATGGACAATTTTTAAAGTACTTGAGTGAAATTTCAGTCTTCAAAATACTCCCATAGAAATAATTACATTTTTACCCTCTTGTAATCACAGAAGAGGAGGAGTTGCTTTTAGGAGAACATCTGAGTAAAGAAAAATAGCAAACTGCTGATGGAAAAAATCTATGTATCCTATTGCTATTAATTTTGGTAAGGAGGGCAAGTAACGCCTCCCGCCCACTCCATGCTCACACAGTGGTGCTGGAGGCTGAGGTTATCATGGGAACTGCAGTGAGCACAGTAAGCACTCAGTTGTTTCCGATAGGGTGAGTAGGTGGGTTTGCCAAAGCTCTGCGCTGGGGAATTTGGGGTGCTGCTGCCCCTGGGGACATGGAGCCATAGGGCACAGCATCTGGGGTTTCCCAACTGCATGGGCTGTGCAGAGAGAGGGTGGAAAAGGGTGTGGGTGAGCTGGATTGTTCCTCTGAAAAACTGTCAGCACTGTGAGCCAGGACCTTTTTTTTGTTGTTGAAATGCCAAAGTTCATTTTTTTCTGATTTGTCACTTATTCCCCAGATTCACTGATACCTCAGTGTGACTGCAGCCTCGGCAGCTCCTGCTGAGTGATATGTTAGCTAGCTTGTGGCAGTGCAGTGGCAGGAGCAGCACAGCTCACATGGACCAACTGTTTAGGGAATGCACCCCACTCCCAGGATAGGACTGTTAGGGAATGCACCCTGTTCCCAGGATAGGCATTGCACTGCTAGAAGTAGAGCAAGCATGCAAGAGTTGTCATAGCCCTTCAATTACATAAGATGCAGAGCATGCTCTCATCTATCAGGAATAAAGAGAAAGCTAAGTTTCATTAGCAGGACATTATCAAATGCTTATGAAAATCAGAAAATCAGTTTCCGTTCACACAAGCTTAGCCTTCTCCAGTGACTGTTACTGATGGCCTGCTAAAACTGGAAGCTTCCCAAGCAGCAGCCGTGCTGGTGGTCTCAGTGAAGAATGAGGAACCCTGTGAGACTTGTGCTTGAATTGTGAAAAACAAAATATTTAAAAGTCTCCAAAAAAAACCCATAAACCGAATACGTTTATACGGAGAAGTGCTGATTTGCAAATGGAAGACCACTCAGTGCTTTTGCAAAAAAAAAAAAAAAAAAAAAAAAAAAAAGGGGGGGGGGGGGGAGGGGAGAAGAAAAATGAGGGGAGGGGTGGGAAACCACCACGAAACAGTAAGGCTAAAGAGGATTTTAACTACTTTGGTATTTCACAGATTACCGAGAGGCAATTTTGTTAATGAAGCAGTGGGCAGCACTTCCCCTGTTCTTGCTGTATCAAAGCAACCAATGGTTGAGAAAGGTATTTTGTTCTATGCCATTGAGACTTCTCCAGGTACTGACAGATGGAGAAAATACCGCAGCAGGTTATTCTGAATCACAAGGTTGCCAGCTTGCAATTTTCAGGCTGGAGGTGGAGAGCTACACTTAAATATGTGATCCTATATTGCTCCCCTTACATGTCACTTTGAAACATGGCAATGGCTCTTTGTGGGGAAGAACAGGGATAATTACAATGGTGGTAGACCCTGTGTGTAATTATGGAAATCACCTTACTAAAGTAAATGGAGAGCTTTTAAATGTCCCAGTTTGGAGCTCTATTATATTGCCTATGGCTGGATTAATATTTATGGAAAAAGCTGTACTTGTTTTTTGCATACAGCTCATTCATGTCATTTATCACACTATCGTATAGGAAGAAGGTTAAAAAACAGATCATACTACTGTGTGTCTGCATGTAGCTTTTAAAACCAGTCATGATGCATCTTGAAAGTCTATTGAAAATGTTGTACTAATGGTTTGAGTGAGAAAATGGATGACCCCAATAAAAACAATAATGTGATGGAAATACTTGTTGATAACGGAGATCTCAACTTACAGGTTGGAAGTCACTAGAATTCCCTTTTTTTTTTTTTTTTTTTTAATGCAGGTTGTTTTTAAGTGATGTTAAACATTCAGGAATTTAGATCAAAGATGCTGTAGGATGACCAGAATGAAAGGATCTTACAGACTTATTTTAAATTGGTCTACTAAGGAAGCATGACTTATGATGTTTATCAAACTTTCAACTCTTCACATTTTACAAGAGTCCCTTCAGACCTTTTGGAGAAAAATTATTGCTTGTAGACAATAGTTACAACAGTTTCACAGAGGCTGAAAACATTACATATGGTATCTAATGGTTGTGTTGCAATCTCAGTTCTGGCAGCAATTTAATAACTGACCTGTGGTTAGATACTCTAGGCCCAAAGTGTTCTGAGAAGATGATAGGTTTTACAACTATGCTCCTAAAGGATGAATATGTATTGGAAGCTTGTTGCAACTACAAAATACTAGGCAACTGTTCATAGATGGTAGAATGAGAGCTTAAAAACATATACTTATAATAAAGCTTTGTTGTTTACTGATACAGGCAGATCTAAAAGGCACTGTGCTTTGTGCCTTGTTTTGACCTTTGATTTGTGCCATGAACCATGTTTTTTTTTTTTTTTTTTTTTTTTTTTTTTTTTTTTTTTTTTTTACCTCTTTCCAACAAAGCCTAATGTTTCAATTTCCAACTCCTTTAGATCGACTAGAGTTTCATCATATGGAGAACAGGTAGTCTTCCTTCGTACACTTACTAGGTGCCACAAGTGCATCTCACCAAACAGTGAGGTATATTCTGATTTTTTTTTTTAAATTTTCTGTACTTTTTTGCTACTACCTATAGATAGTTATAGAATGTCACAGTCATGCTGTAAGATTGAGGGTGTGTGCATCCTCAGTAAGGGATGTGAAGTATGCACAGAGAAACCTAGATCTTATGAGATAATGGAACAAATCTTATGAGATAATGGAACAAATGATTGGGTTTTTGTCTGGTCTTTTGCTAGTGTATTTTTTTTAGCTGTATGTACCTAAACTGAAGGTCATCTGTTAAAATCAGAACAGCATCCTGTAAAAGATATTTTACTAGTAGCCATAGTCTGTTTTGGAAAAAAAAAATATCAAAAAGCAGAGAGGAAAATAAAGAGCTCTAACATGAAAACATCTGAGTCTATTGAAAATTCCAGCTTGAGCTGAGCTACAGATTTAAGGCCCTTTCATACTCAGGTGGAGACAAAATACGGAAAGAGAGGTAGGGAAACTATACAATTGCAACTGGATACTGGAGGAGCAAGAGCTGGAGAAGTGAAGAGATGCAGTGCTTCACTGAGAATCAGAGGATTGGAATTAAATACCTAAATATGAAATCCTTAATATTCACTAACAAAACCAACAACACTAAAGAATTTCGGCTATACTGTTGTATTGATATTAATGTATATGGTTATGGCAGTTGAAGGTTTACTAGATCTTGAGGGAAAAAGCAGATACATTTTCAACAAATGTCTTGGAAGGAATTCGGCTATCCAATGAAAAGACTAGTGCTGTGCTGACTGCAGAAATATCACTAACCCATTTCTCAGAATGGAAGGAAATTTTGTACGTATGAAGGTGCAGGTGTTTTAGATACACACTCAGAAACTCAGATGATTAATCATAATCACTGTGAGTAAATAAGGATGCTAAAGAAAAAGCATGAATATATTCCTTTACCAGGAGAGTGAAACTGTCCTCTCTACCCCAAACAGAGGACAGGAAATGGTTAACTTCCAATCTGTAAATGCCAGCATGGGAAGGACAAAACAGGGAAATGATGGTTAATGATCGTTCAGAGCTTGATTCATCATTCATGGCTTTAAAGTGGATTTACAGATCATGATCAGCTGTTTGCTTCCAACTGAACAATGTTCCTTTTCCTTTGGAAATCACAATAACAAGCCTCTAGAGTTAACTTCCTGCTGAGAAGGTGGCTGTTCCTATTTCACACAGTTAATGGATCACCTTGTCTTTGTATTGCTGCACTTGTTGGTTTTGGCTTGCAATTTGCAGGTTAACTTTGCAGCCAAGAGTACTATCAACTTCCCAGTTGCAGTATATTAGCATGGTTTGGCATTTCAGAAAAAAATGGGTCATATATTATTTTAAAATGCCATCATATCTGTGAGTAGAGAAGATATAACTGAATAAATACAGCTTTAAATAGAGGCTGCTTGTTTTTTTCCTAGTATGTCAGTAATAATTTCCCTTACATTTTGTCATGATATATTTAATAATGTAAGAATCTTAAGGGAAGACTGAAGCTGAATGAAGTTTTTCCTTATATTCCCATTAACTACATAACTTTTACACACACACTCTGAAGAGACGTCTCTCCTTAACATGTCTGACTCCTTTACATTGCCTGTTTTCTGTGCTGTTTGTCCATACAATTTATAAATAGCATATGTGTATTATGTTAAAAACTCTGTATATGTTTGTGAAAGCATCTCAGATCATGTAGAGCACTTTAATGGTGTTGCAAAACTTGAAGCTGGTCCCTCCACTGTGAGATGATGCATGCCAACAGGTCATGCCTCTGCTCTGCAGGCCTCTGGTGGGCCGGCCAGCTGTGCGTGCAGGTGTCTTGGTGCTCTCAGGTTCCTTGTGCTCAGCTTGGGCTTGCTTCAGCTTTAAGAGCAGATCACAGTAAAGCAGCTCAGGCTGTAGTAGAAATTGACTGCAAGCACAGTTCCAGTGCCAGAACTCCTATAAGCTTAGTTTCTATGATTTCTGTTGTGCTTGGGGCAAAATAGAGGCTGTGGAGTCTCCCTTCTTGGAGATCTTTGCAAGCAGCCTGGACACTGTTGTGGGCAACCTGCTCTAGATGCCCCTGTTTAAGCAGGGGGGTTCGGCCAGATGGCTTCTGGAGGTCCCTGCCAACCTTAACCATTTGGTGAAAAGGGAGCAGGAATAGTTATTTCAGCACCTACATGTGAAAGAGGAGCAGAGCCTGTGTACAGGGGGGCTCAGATATCTACCCATCCACTGGTCAGTGCAGGATGTGCGTGACCTTGGCTATTATTCCCAGATAGTGGTAGTTATTGATAAACACTGCAGTGTACACTGAACCATGCACTCTTCAAGGCAGGCCACTCTTGCAACCGTTTTCATAACCCAGTGAGATGACAGGAAGGAATCACCAAGGAAAATTCTGCCCCCAGTTACAGTAGTGTTAATGCAGAGTAACTGAGTCCATCTCTGCTGGATTTAGCACTTGGAATGAGAGCTAAATTCTGTCAGGAGTCATATCAGTTCCACTCATTCCAAGGGACTTATTTTGGATTTATTTTTTCATTGGGTCATGTGTTGTTTTATTGACACTAATACAAGATGGCAGGGAATGCGTGCTATTTTTTTGCATGTAAGTCATCTCTATACTTTTCCTGTATGCTCTTTTCATAACAATTTGTGTAACCCTAGTTTTAAAATAGAACATCAAATAGGCAGGACAAACTGAATAAAGAAAGCAAGTCACCTCTATGCTCAGTTAACACAACTGTTACAAATGCAATTAATGCACGGTCTAAGGGGACTAGCTGAAATTCTGTGCAGAATCATTATACCCTATGACCTTCCAATCTCTGTCGTTTACTGTGGAATTTGTTGCTAGATAAATTCTCCTTTCTCTTGCTTTTATTTTCCTGAAACGTGTGCATTCCAGCAGTAGTCATCAGAACTGCAGGTATTAAGACACAGGGTATGGAAACATAAGAATCCAATAATCCCTTGAATGCGTGTGATAGATCGTAGCTCTTTAGAATTAGTCTTGAGCATTGTTTGATGGCTGCAGTTCTGCACTCAGTAGCTCTAAAAAATGTTAATTGCTGAGGAGCTTACACCCACCCCAGTAAGCAACTAGAATCCAAATTAATGCTAATGAGAACTGTTCATACATCACAAGGTGAACAGAATGCCAGAAAAATCATTTTTCTCCTGAAGCAGCCTGTCTGCTTGACTCTGTCTGGAGCAGGAATGCATACCTTAGGAAATCAGTCTTCTCTTGTTAATGCCACTCGAAATGCCTCAGAAATGTTTCTTGCAAGTGTTTTGACAGAAAGTACAGAGATGGATTGGAGGCCTGGTCCTGGGTGTTGCAGCTGGAAGTAACAGGGGAAGGCTTTTCTAAAGGAGTATGGGGAGGGGGCTCCACAGCCAAACTGGGAACTTATGCATTAGTATCCAAGTCAAAGTAAAGCTTCTACATTTAAAAACCAAAAACAAAATAAAAAGCAGAGAAAACTTCCTGAGCAACAGGAAGATCAAAAATAGATCAAAAACATTTAACAAATGGAAATAAGCACTTAGTCCTCCAGTGCGCTAAAGAAAAAGGGCTCACAAAGGCTGGTGCTGACAACATAAATCCTTACGAGAGGAAATTTTCAGGAAGGGCCCCATGCACATGAAATGCAAAATAAATAAGCGTTTTAATTCAATCTGTCAAAATTAATTAGAAATGAGATTAAAAAAAAAAACAAAAACAACCACACAATCAGATGAAGCATTAGCTTATTAATGTTAATTCCTGTTCTGTTATTGTTTGTGATAAACTGAGTCATAGCTATTTGCTCTGCCCTTGATGAACTGCTCTGCAGAATCTGAATTTTCCTTTTACTTACCCCTGAAAGCTTGAGCAGAAAATGCCTATCTGTAGTGACAAGCTCATAACCGTATCTCCCCAGCCTGTTTCAGAAGCCTGAGAAGGGAGGTTTTGGGTGTAAAGGTCTTGCTGAGGCTTCTCCTGTGGGAATTCCCTGCCCTAGGGAAGCGTGCACTTTTCAGGGAAGGTTCTGGGAGCTGCTCCCAGATGTTGCATGTTATGAGGATTTCCTGAGAAGGCCAGTGAGTGTGTTGTATTTGCCCTGAGCTTCCAGCCTCTGATCCTTAGCTATTTGCTGTAGCTTCTTCACTGCATCTCATAGCATACTTAGTTGGTCTTTCCCTGCTGTGTGCACTCAGGAGATATTTGCTCAGCCTTGGTACTGCTCGTATGGAGTGTGACTGTTAGATTGCAGTTGCCTTGCATGTGGAGGCCGGGTGAGCATGTGTCTGCTTGATAGAGAAGGTGCAGGCATTTTTGTTCATTTGTATTGATTGGACCTGATGCTCTGTGCATGAAATCACACCTCAGATGTTCGTTATGCTTGTGCCAGATTGGCAAGACGAATATTGCGGTAAATGCCCCTAAAGAGATGTTGTGCATTTCTGGAAGGAACACTACATGTCTGGACTGAGTGTGGGAAGGTCTGGTGCAAGGGTTGATTATTTTGATCAGACACATCTGATGTTAGGAAAATGTTATAAGTCCTGTCTTATTGGAAAAGATCACTGATCAGTGTTCAGTGCTGTAAAAAGGATGGGTATGTTGATAAAAACCTAGTAAGCATTGTCTAAGATATTATGCTCATTTTGTATTCATACTTGTAAGCAGTCACATCTTTATACTTAAAAAATAAATAAAAATAAATAAAAATCTAGTTCTCCTAAGTGCAGAAGTGAAGACGCCACCATAAATACATGGCTGCCTTGTTGAATCTGCAGCAACAGAGCCTAAACCAAAAACGTATAGAGATGAGGAGTGTATTTATTGCCATATAAAAAGTTACAATAAAAATGTAATTTTCAATGATCCTTTGTGTTCATGGATATGTTAATGAAGATATATAATCCAGTGAAATGAGCAGATTTAAGAACAAACCATGAGCCATCCGCATTTTTAGCTAGAAATTTCGATAGGTTCCTAATCCTGTCCCTATGCACTCTAAGAAGCAATCTGGGCTGGGGAGAGAGACATCAAAGAGGCAGACGCCTCTGAATCACTGCAGTTTGGAGGTGGTTGTGGAGATATTTCATTTATGCCTTATTTCCCAGAGTGACATGCTAAGTTAGGTGTCCTTGTACCATCTCTAACTCATTGAGACAGCAGTGAACTGAACCAAAAAATCTCAGCTGCCAGGTGAGTTACTGCCTTTTTTTTTTTTTTTTTTCAGTTTTTTTTTTTTTTAGCATAATAGCTTAGGTGTTAAAACACTCATCTGAGAAGTGAAAATCGGGATTTTTGGTTCCTCTTGGACCAACATGGGTTGAATTGGTTGTTGCTGTTTCCTGAGAAAATTATCTTGGCAGGCAAGATACCAACTAGCCTCTCATGAGGCTGTGCTGTTTCTATACGAATGCAGCTGCTGAGGCTGCACCATTAGGTAATTGAGAATGAAAGTGGGGGAAAAGACAGAGTTGAAAAATATTCATACATTCATACAATACATTCCTTGTATTTTAAAATGTAAGGTGTTGTTGAATTGAGTAGCAGATAAGGAAACATAAAAACTATATATTGCTTCTTTAAATTTGGGTAGCAACCTATGGAACAATCAGATCCAAGGCTGCTTTATATGCATTTTCATGGATTATTAATAAATAGCATTTTCTGCATATCACAAAATATGAGCCTCTAGTTTAGCTAGAAGGACCAAGCCCTACAGCCAACCACACCTTTATTTGCTCCACCTTCCCTCTGGCCATGATGCAAAATATTAATAGCAGTTTAACTATGTCTTAGCATACTATATATATACACGTAGATATACATTTTCAAATCTGAGTTTTAGTTAAATGTGAATGAACCTGATATGCAGTCATTTGTGCAGCAAGTGTAATCATGTTTTATGCATTTGAAACTTTTGGATGCCTGAAGTACATGAAAATAACTTTATGAGTACTTGCATTATTGCATATTTCATTACAATGTAATTCTGTATTAGATATTCTATTTATGCAGAATCCAAAAATAGCTTGCTCTGTGTAGCAATGCAAATTTCAGTGAATAATCCACAAAGAATTTCAAAACCTTAACCATTTGTGACATGCACAGTTCTGTAACTTTAATGAAGAATCAAGTGTTGAATAAATCATGCTGTGCTTTTTATGAGTAAAAACCATTTCTGTGCTTCCCTATTAAAAAGGTGTCTATCAATTATTATCTTAATCATATTGAAAATATTAGGGATTATCATTACTTTTCAAAATTATTCAAACTAGTTTTACATGTTCTGTTGATAGTTAAATTGTAAATCAAGTTTCTGTACTCTAAGGCTGAGCTCCCCCTTCCCACCTGACAGCTGGCCACTGGGGAATCAGATAGCATAAGCAGCTTCATGACCAAGGCTATGTAGGATAGTGTAACAGCTGTGGGAAAATCTGCTTCCCCCATCCTTTTTTTTTGAAAACAGAATGGAGGAAATTTCTTTCCTATTAGTTTGGAAAAGAGCAGACGTTAATAGGGAAGCTTTGTTTTACTGGTGCGACTGAAGCTCTTACAAAATTGAAGCCAAAAGCATGTTTAACGAAAGGCTTGAAGACTACATGCTTTGATAACTTCTACTGGTGTAAGCTACGACTAATGGACTGCCCTGAAGCTGGTGGTAACCACAGCTCAAGTCATCTCTGAGCTCAGACCGCAGGTCCTCAGCAGCATACATAAATATATAAAGTGAAATGAGGAAGGAATCTCTTCTTGAACTATTCATAGACATTGCCAAGGAAGAGCAGGAACTTTTCTTTAAAATAGGTAGTACCGAGCAGAAGTTTGCCTAATGATGGTATAAGAAAAGATCCAACAATAATTGTTATAGCTGGATCTTTTATAAATAAATAACATTTTACCATTGCTTAAACAATTCAAGATGATAGTGAATTAAGAAATTCTCTATTTCAAAGAATTGTAGACAAATGTTTCATTTTTCAACTGTTTTCTCTGTTTCTGCATATGAAGTTAAATATTGAAATTACTATAAAGTGATAAAGAATCAGCTCAGAAAAATCACCAGGTTGCTTTTATGAGATTGAGTATTTCGCTGTCTGGTTGTTAGAAATTTTATAGGGTGTATTTTATTCAAAGTCCATCACCGCTGCCTAGGAACTTCAAAGAACTTGAGTTTTTACCATTTATAGACTGTGTCCCTACTACATAATTACGTGGAAAACCATAAAAAAAGGAAAAAAATCTATAAAAATTGTCTGCATAAATATTACATGCTTTACAATAACTTCTAAATATATATTTAAGAGGTTAAAACTGTTTTCGTCAGGTACAATAGTACAAGTTAAAAAAAATGTGACTAAACTCAGCAGCCCAAAACACTTATTCTATTCCTTTATGTAATTAAAGATGCATTTCCTAACCTTTCATGACAGTATTTCTTGCTTCTTGAAATAGCGGCTCCAGAACACTGGAGCCACAATTTTTTGGTATTATTTTCATGATCTTTTAGGTACACTGTATACCCTATGTGAAAGCTGCTATTTTACAATCTGTTATTATTTCTCTCCTTTGGGCACTTCTATGACTGGTTGTGACCTAGCCACAAAGGAGCAGCTGAAAGCATTCTGTGCAGTCAGCTACTCCTTTATTGTCCATCTTTAGGAATGGCCCCTTTTTCTAAAAGTAGAAAGAACAAAGTTCATAGAATAAAATAATTGGTCTGTTCCACGCTGTCACAGACCAAACCCTGTAAGTCATAGCATATTCCTTTTCCCCTCTACCACTAAGAACGGAGAGTAATAGGTTTTGTGGTTGTGATGCTGTCTTTATGGTGATAGAACTGGCTGAGGCTGACTTTCCTTACCTGTAGGTGAAATTAGACTCTGTTTATGATAACTAGAAACAAAAACAAAAAAACATCCAACCCCAAAACAACTAATACCTACCCCTCAGTCCCCTGGGATGTTCTAGGTCTGTACTTATGAATTTATTTATCTGAACTAATAAGCTGTATTCCTCTTGGCTCTATACTCAGGCTTTGATTGTACTTTTGAAGCTCATAGTGCAGCGTTAAGATGAAAGACAGACTTTGTCTCTCCTGCTTTGGAGTTATGCATCCTGTGAAAGTAGTTAAAATGAGCTCCTGAAATGTAACGTCCTGCTACAACCCCTCATGCAAGCCTATAGTCAGCCCTGTATCAGTATTTTCATTCTTTGGATTTATTCCCTCCACCTTCCCTTTATGTCCCCTTGAGGAGAAGTGCAAATATATTGATTCACCATATATTTGAATGTGTGATGATGCACGTGTTATGGTGAATCAGGCACCTATTTCAATATCAGAAAATAGAAAACAGCTCTTGAGTTTTTCTGCTGTCAAGAAGTGCATTATTTTGAATCACTGATTGCTGGAGTTTTCTTAAAATTAGAGGCAAGCTTTTTTTTTTTTTTTTTTTTTTTCCCTTTCACGCATTTTTACTTTTGCTTTAGCCTGATTGGTGGTTCAGTGTTTGAGGGTGCTGAAGTAGTTGCACTCAACTCAGCCATCAGAGCCAATATCAGCAGTGCCTGTCCTACAGTCACCTCCTAGGTGGGAAGAATGCCAGGCTACAGACAAAGCTTCTGAATAAGGCCTATTGAGGGCCAGATCCACACCCACTGGAACATTTGTCCAGTGTTTAAGGGCTTTGCATCCTGATATTAGCTTTCTATAAAAGAGTTCAAGTCAACAATACTTTCTAATACATGGCAAATCATTAATGTGCCCTCTGGGTTCCTGGTAATAACCTTAATCATACTGAATTCCTTTGTAGTCTTATGGCTTTTACGAGAATACCACTGTGATTTAACATTAATGACAAACCCTTATGAGGAAGTACAACCACTTTCTTGCTTAGGTAATTTATAATTAGCAACATCTTGCTGTGACAATTGCTGCTATAAAAGAAGTACCATTTATAGATGGTATTACATATGCAGCATGTGCTGCGTGCACATCCAAGCATCCTGATATGTGCTAAGTGGCTCGGAAGACAGTGGAAGATACGCATGCAGAAGAACATTTGAAAACACTTTAGGTGTAATGCAAAGTAACTATTTGTGCATCCAGGGCTATAAATGAAATAATGAGAGCCTTAGAAGAAGAATCTAAGTATGGTTGATTAAGTCTATGTTAGGTGCTTCCGGTATTCCTGTATCATGTTTAGGTCTCCTAGGTACTGTTAAGTATTGTCAGCCAACAAACTAATTTCATGCTTGAGTGGACTAATACAAGCATAGGCCTCTGCTGCTTTGTATGTTCAGGCTACAGCATATTGTAATAACAAAGTGAGAAGTGGAGAAAAAAATAAAGCAGAATTAAAAATTGTCACATGGAATAATAATCAATGCCCACCAGTAAAATCAAATGCTAAGGTAGCCTGAGCAGTAAGTAGTTTGTCCAGGTCAATAAACTGTGAGTGTGTTCACTTCAACGGGCTTTGGATCAACTCCTTCAAGTTCTGTATTTGAGTGCATAGGTATGGTAACTTACAGCCGTACAGGCAGAAGTAAGGTGCAGAAATGGAAAGTTTTTATTTATTTATTTATTTATTTATTTTTTAAATGAAGGATTTTTTCTAGTTGTAAATTTTGTCCATTCTAGAGCATTTGACTCTTGGCCAACATCAATTAATATAGTACTTCTGTACAAAATATGCCTATATTCCTCTCATGGTAAAACGTAAATCATGATACTGTTTAGATTTAACGTGCGACAGCTGTCTGTGGTGGCTTAATGCAGCTGAAAAAAACATTAAGGGAAAAATGAAAGCAGTTCTGCGAACTGGATTGCCTGACCGAGGCTGTGGTTGTATGAAGTGCTATGTGCTCGTAGTGGGGATTGAAAGTCTGCTGAATAGCTTCAGAACTGGCCCTTGGTAAATCTGGAAGGAATGACTCAAATATCCCAGCTCTGGGGTGTAGGAAAGGTTCCTTAGGCTGGGGCACTGTTTGCACCCCAATGGGCATGAAGCAGCTGGTAGTGCTTGCAGAAAAAGGGGCTTAAAATTTAGCTGCTAGAACAGGAAATTCAGCAGACCCAGTCAAAAACTTACAGATGTGTTATCTCTGTGTCTAAAGCACTGGTTCACTGATAATAATAATAATAAAACAAAAAGTCCAATTCTTTGGCATGCTAGACTGGATCTTTACTGGGTTTCCTGTCCCTCTCCCCTTTACTCTCCTGACTCCAGCAACCCATGTGGAAGGCACATTAACAGCCTCTGCTGAGAGCCCCACAAAAGGCAGACCCCAGAGTCTCCAGTTTCATTTTATATTTTTGTCAACTTTCTGACCTACTCGGTGGGCTGCCAGATGCTATGCAGTTGATGGACCTTGAAAGTGTAATGTTTCAGAAACATTCCAAAAAATAACATTTTGCCTTTTAAAATAAGCTTTGGAGTTGTTTTGTAAATGAATTTAATGAATATTTATTTAATTATTAATTAATTAAATTATGTAATGAATAATTTTATTTTTAAATATAATAATAATTTTATTTTTAAAACTTAGAACTCCTTGTGGGATGAGGATTGTATTTTCTAGCTATTGCAGATCTTAACATGGTTTAATATAGGTTTACATGAAAGGAAGTGGCATAGTTGCACAAAGACCCATGCAGTTATATTGGGGTTGGTGGCCTCAATGAAACATTCTTTTTGTTGTGGTCCTTGTCATCAAAAATTGAAAGAATCCCTTGAACAGCACAAACACAATGTACGCTACGTCAAAGGAGCCAGGATGTTAAATGCAAAAAAATGGTGATTCTACACTGAATTGTCTAGAATAAGCTGTAGGCCAGGCTCTGCCTTAGATACCAAACAAAACTCCTACAAAAATCAATGACCGTTCGATGCCAAGTACAGAAAATAGAACCTGGCCCTGCATGTCTCCAAAGGACAGCAACACGGATTCAGTAACAGCTTACAGAACGTTTGTTTTGGACTTCACTGTGAATCTCTTTTCACACTGAAACAGTTTGCCTTTTCTTAGCTCGCAGTAGCAATGATATGCTTGCCTTTTCCACTAGTATGCCTGCACTATTTAAGCATTATTTTGAACATTGATTTTTGAAATCCTATAAAGTTTCCCTAATGTTTCCCTATTCCTTCCGTTAAAGCCAAAAATACTGCATACTATGAAGACATTAAAGAAATCTTATATAATAGCTTAGCTACCAGTGATGTAAAGAGTAAAGCCTTTGGAGAGGAAAAAAAAGAGAGAAAAGAAAAAGTTCACTCTCAGAATGACTTTAAAATAAAATTAGACTATGAAAAAGAATCCAACCTTTCTGTTGTCTTTGCTTATCAGGTTTTCTTCATACCTATTTTTTTCTTTGCTATATTTTCAGCTCTAAACATGTAACTAGATCTTTCCACAGTGTATTGAGTCAGAATGAAAATTCTAAATAGCAAAAAATTGAAACTTTGTCTCCTTTTGATAATAATTTGTGGAACCAAAGTTCCTGCAGCTCCTGTCTTCCTTCAGAATCATTGTGGGGAAGGGGTGAGTTCAAAGACTTATGTTTTGCAGTAAAAACAAGAAACTATCACAACACTTTACATAAGTCTTTATGCAACAGAATGGTGAAAAGTAGCATACGTCAAATACTGTAAAAGAACCATTCTTTTTTTTTTTTTTTTTTTTAAATTTAAAACTTATTTATTGATTTATTTTATTCATAGCTGGTATTTAGCTCATTTTTAATAATATTTTATTGTAAAAAATGCCTGGACAGGAAAGGGACTTTCAAGGAATTGACGTGAGACAAACTTCCCAAATGAGAAATTTACTTGCATAATCAATGTGAATTGTTTAAAAATTGTTCATTCAGTTTTCCTTCTGTGAATGGAGGACAAACTGAGGTCACTTATTATTCTGGCTAATCATTAGCCATGTTTATTTATTAGGTTAATTTGCAGAGTTTCAACAATCTTGTGTCCTTGGAAAGGGTCAGGTAATGGCACCAAATCAAATATACTGTTTATCGGTGCCGTAAAAAGAACAATGAGTTTTCATAGATCGCAAGCTTTCAAATGTGTTTTTTGAATGAGGTTTGAACCAAGTTTAGCCAATTAGTGCTAGTAATAAAATGTCTTTTGGGGACCTTGTCCTTCTCAAGTTTGCTGTGCTTGACAGAGCTTTGTGATAGGCAAATGCTCTTGTGTCATGCTTATGTAATGATGTCTCATGTAATAATGTCCACTCCAATCCGTTGACTGGTATTTTTGCTTTCCTCTCAGATTTTATTATGATCTGCTTGTAACACCTGCAAAACCCGATCTCTGTGCTAGATTAGCACTTCTCTGTTGTGGATCCCACCTTTTGCTAGCAGCGAATTCTACATTACTGTTTGTGTGAGCTACTTGAATTTGCTTACATTAACTTATCTGATGCTTCTTTGGTTCATAACAAAGCTGAAGTCTCTGATATGGAGTTAACTTTACTCAGTTTGGAAGCTCTCTAGCAAAATAAGGTCTTGGTCCAAAGCTAGGACACTGAGTACTATTTTACTCTTGTCACTGAAGTGATAAATATTACCAAATCAGAATATTAGTAATTAAGAAAACTTTCCTTCTCTAGCAAGTGAAAGAAAATGGTGTGCACATGCATGCTTACTGCTTCTTGTCTTTTCTTTCCAAATACATCTCTCTCTGATAGGTCAGTAGCAAGTCATCTCTTAAGGAAAATTCAGCTGAAGGCCACAAAATGCTGAATTTTTCTTTGATTGTCAGTTCACCCTGGAATAGACTTTTGCTTTTAGCAGCCTTCCCATTTTCTCACAGGCACAGAATAGTACTTATCTGACTTTATAGGCAGCCATTATGTCTATTTTATCCATGTACAAAGCAGAGGAGAAATAAAATGATAGGTGCCCTGATAAGTTAAGGAGGATAAACTAAAGTCTACAAATAATGCAATTCCTTTTGGCTGATTGATTTCAGGTAAGTGCAAGGGACACAAACAACCTTTTTTAAACTGAAAGGAATGCATCTGAATGATGGATAACTGCAGTTCAAGTAGAAATGCTTTTAGAATTTGCTTTATGGAGAATTGGCTCTCACAGTCCCAGACTCCTGCTTCTGTTCAGGGTAGCTGAATGTTAGGTCCTCAAATTCAAAAGAAATCTGTAAAGGAGGAGAAACATCTCCTCCTCCTACTATTTGTGACAGTGTGCATGTGAGGGCACCAAAAATTACAGCTCAGGGGAAGTCAGACAGAAGTATTCCTAGGAGGACTTGCCAACTTAGAGAGATATGAAGGATGCAGGTGAGTCACCGTAACACTTATAGTACCCATGCTTGCCAGCTGACAACTATCCTACCTCTTCTCAGCCCTCAAGTCTGCCAAAGATAGGTAGCCCTAGAACTTTGGTCACTTGGTCTTGGCTACATCATGCAATCCCATCTTACCCCACTGCCAGAGAAAAAAGGATTAGACTTGGCTGTAGGTAGTCACAAGGTCTATCTTTTTCAGTTTAACACTTACTAAATATTAAAAGAAACTTACCATGAATGTAAAGCCAGCCTCTCTCTTTCTTCTCTTCTTACTTTCCTCTATCATAATTTTGCATGTTTTCATATTACAAAGTAACCATTTTTTTCTCAATATAAATTTGAGCCTGTAGTATTGAAGAGTATGCTCACCTTTTAAATGTCTGTATCCTGCTCCATAACGTAGGCTTCTCCTTACGAAGACCATGAGCATTAATGGATGGAGACATCTTAGCAGATATGTTATGTTCCCTTTGTTATCTTCAGTTTCAGTTATTTCTGCATTTTTGTGTCCCAGATATCTTCTCCTCTCAGTACACAGTGTAAGAAGCAGAACAGTGCCATCATCTACCTGACTGATGCTACAGAACACCCAGTGAGAGCAAAAATAACCCCACATGGGGCAGTCAGTATTGTATGAATACAGAGAGAGCAAGAAGTCTTAGTGGATGCAAAGCCTTGTGTAATATTATATTAAACTAGAAATTATTGCAGGAGGTTAGTCCAAAGGAGCTGGAAAAGCTGGTAAAGACTCTTTGCAAGATGTGCTTAGATTCATTTTGCTTTGATTTTAAGCAATAGATTGTGACTGGGAATACAGGCCTATGTAGACGAGAAAGAATTCTAATCCTAGACATGGATACAATGTCTTGGGATTAGGTAACTAGAAACAGTGATACTCTTATATACAACTTGGCTGGAGTAAGCAAGTAACGATTGTACACAGGTTCTTGTCCTTGCAGGACAAAATTTCCACCTACTTACTCATTAGCTAAACTGGGTTACATCTGTTTTGTAGAAAAAACAACCACCACAAAACCCCATCAACAATACAAAGACATGCTTATAGACCTGTTTCCCCCCCAAATAAATTCTTATATATATTTTTTTCCTTCCTC
This sequence comes from Nettapus auritus, assembly GCA_011076525.1. Lineage (NCBI taxonomy): Eukaryota > Metazoa > Chordata > Aves > Anseriformes > Anatidae > Nettapus > Nettapus auritus. Next base: position 1,919,110 of record CM021773.1, on the reverse strand, counting down.
ACATCTCCACTAGCCTTTAGGAGTATACCACAGCTTCAAATGGTAATGTACCAAAAGGCTGTGAAAACAAAGACACTGAAATAAATTCAGTGGAACTTACCCACTGTCAGATACCAAGTATTTTGTTTTATATTGTAATTGTTTAAATTACTGAAATGAATATGCAAGATGGTATCTTGGATCAGCATCCTCACTTATGATGACTTAAATGATGTCATCTTCATTTTTGTTATTCCAATATTAACATTTCTTAGCCTAGAATTTGGAGAACAGTATGTTTTGCTTAGGTGTCAATACCTGTTTCAAAGATACTTGCTTAAAGAAAACAACAAATATTGAATCCATCTGACTCCAGATCAGGAGTCGGACTCCTACTTTTTCATTCAGAACAAAAATAAAATCTGATTCTCAGTCTTTTTTCAGTCTTTTTTTTTTTTTTTTTTTTTTTTTTTTTTTAACCGTTCTACCCTAATAGGGCCCTTTTCCATTGTCTAATACACATTTTTTTGACTTCTTCAGTGTTGTTTCTTCCCTTTAGCTTTTTGCCCATGAAATGAACAGGCATATAAGAGATGTTACTGCCAGAAGAATGAGCATATTTGTCTAAATGCCTAAGAGCAAATGTCGAAGTATAGACATGTTGCAGTCATGTATATTTTGAAGTACATAACCATAAAGATTGTTATTTTTCAGTATGTTTTCTTTGGAAACTTTATCATAATCCTCTGTACAATCTTGCACTAGGCATAAATACTGTGCTACATGACAATTTTGTGTTTTAAATTTAGCAGCACAGCTTTGTAGCATTAGGCAGAGAAAAGCAAACCTAGATAATTTTTGTCTCCCTGAAAATAATGTATTTCAGAAATATAGAGAATAAATAAATGCTCAGTGCTGCGAGTCACAACATTAGTGAGTTTAACCGTTATTGTATATGGACATACAGTTTTGGTATTAGTAAAATACGGATGTACTGTTTGTAATGAAAATATATTTCAGGATATTGGTATGGCTATAATTTCTGAAAATCTGAATTCTGAAGGAAGATTATGACTTGACGAGATTGAAAAGGATGTACTCTAAGAATCTTTAAAAGAAAACAAACACTTTTACAATATTTTCCTGAAGTGCAAAAGACTTAGAAACCAGATTTTCTAGAGTGAAGCATCAGAAACCCTGTTTCAAGATCTGTACTATACAGAAAACCTCTGAGAAGACAGTAGTAGAAAAGACAACCTTTGTTTTCACATCTGGTGAATGAATTCTACAGTCTTTTTGCTGTGCATGTAACGATGTCCAACTATTTCATACTGATTTCTGTCTTTTCCTGCTGTCTCTATCCCTTGTTTTCTGGCTCTACCCTTGTTGTCTCTTTCATTCTTTTTACCTTTGCCTAGTTCTTGCCTTTCTTGGACATGTTTTCTTGTTTTCTCTCCCTTCTTTTTTCCTTTCAGAGCACAAAAATTTATTTATTTTTTCCTTGTTCATCTGTCCCTTTCAACTTACAGGAGCTAATACACAACCACAGGCTATTCCTTCTGAAAAAGAAGTGGGACTGGGTGGTATTTAAACCAGTTATGCTTGTACTCAGCATTAATTTTTTAAAGGTTTTCCACTTCATACTGCATTTACCTACTATTTCCAAGTATCCTTAAATAATTATCCTAGGGAAACATTTTAATTCTAAGCACTTTTTGGCCCTTAAAACTGCTCTGGTAGTTGAATTAGGGTAATGCATTCATTTTTAACCAAGATTTTTTTTTTTTTTCTTTTTCCCCATCAAAAGTCTCTTTGAAGGATAACTTCACTTGAACTCCACTTAGGAAGCTATATTCCCCAAGAGTAGCATTTTGTCTGCTGACGTATTTCATGCTAGTTTGCTGTAGCTCATATCAGAAAAAAACATACATGTAGTTGGAATGTTAATTTCTACTGAGTGGTGAAGGGCAATGGAACAATTAATAGATGTGTTACTGAATAATGGAGACTACTGGCAGAGCTTTGCATGTATGTGTGGAACTTAGCAGAAGGACTTCTACTGTATTCATTGTGTTTTCTGTTAAAGGTTTAGGGCATGATTGTTATCATGGAATCTCACTGATATCTATGCAAAGCCTCTCCAGAATCAGATTCTAATGACAAATTAGAGTTGTAGCTTTAATATCTCTTTGCCACCGGCAGTGGCAGCATGGCTATCAAAGGGTGTATGCTCTGCCTTTGCTTTGGAAAGATGTAGCTGCAAGTGTTTTGTATCAGTAGGAATGTGAATGGAAGCACAAAAGCTCAGCAATCTAAAGAATACGAAGTATGAGCTCCAGGGAAATCCTGGGAGCTACATCTTCACAATGGGTGCATCTTTCTCTGCTACATCTTCACAATGGGTGCATCTTTTTCTGTTTGTAAGAGGTGTGGGTAAACCATGTTTTCTTATTGTCGCTTCTTGGGTAGCTACTGCTCTAAGGATATAAAAGAAGCCACTGGGCTGCTTCAGTCTATATAATCTCTTGGTTTCCCAAACACAGAATTTACACCAGATCTGAATTATATTATGGCTTAGTTTTCTCCTGCAATTTAAAAAGCTTAATTTGTTTAAACCTATTGACTATATATTGCTGTAGGGCAGAGGTTCTGATCTCCGCTGGTTCTCACTGCTGTAGCCTCACCACTGCGATTCCTTGCTTCTCTACAGCTTCTGTGTATTTGAACTTTGAGGAATTCTTCTCCTTACAAAAGTGTAATTTCTTTTAATGTGTTTCTGAACATACAACCTTTTTTTTTTTTTTTTTTTTTTGAGTATTTTGAAGGTGCCAGTTGTAATGAAACTATCATCTGTGGCTTATAACAGAAAAGGATACCTGTGATCAAAGGCATACCATACTCTGAACAGCCATGCGCTCTCAGCTTTGGTTTTATTTTTATCCAAGTTAGACGCACTCTGCAAAATGAATAAATAAAAAAGAGAAAAGCATTTTTATGTCATAAATAAAACATGAAGTTCTAATATTAAAAATACATGTCAAACTGAATTACAATTAACTGCTTTTTTTTTTTTTTTTTTTTTTCTTTTAATTTAAAAAGCCTTTTTCGTGCAGGAATGTCATCTCTGTGAAGGGGTTCATGAGTAAATGGGCTCATATAGCACATTTCTCATAGCTATATATTCACTAGAAGAGTGTAGCATTTAGTTTTATTAATGATTCCCATTTTATTAAGCAGCTGAGAAGCACTATATTCTAAGATCAATAGAATGATATTTCGATTTAATTGCTATTGTGGGATTACTTCGGTTTACTCCTACAAGCTCAGATGCTATTTGCGTATGGCTAACAAAATGTCATTCCCAAAGGGAACCTGATATTCTAATAATTATGACACTGCTTTCTGTGCTTCTTTCCAAGGTTATAGGAACACAGGAGAATAGTAAGGGTAGTTATAAGTACTGAAATGCACTGACTCAAAACACTGCTTTCCATGCTGCAACCTAACTCTGGGATGCAGATGGGCTGTCATTTTACTCAACGTCATATTTTGGAATGATGCATTTGTAATGGTCTTCTGTGCAGACAGATAGTTCGGTCATGCTCTGGGCATCACAGCGGAAGAACCAGTGGCAGGATGGAATTAGGAATGGGACTGTCAGCTCTCTAAAGGATACTTCATTATTGTCTTGTGTCTGTTTTGCTGCAAGCTACATTTCTTTTTAATGGAAATGTTTTTCTTTGTGCAATTTTAAACCAATTTAAAAAAATTTCTTTTAATCTAATAGTACATTAAAATTTTATTTTCCTATAATACATTAACATGCATGTAAATGGGCCAATGATAATAATATTAATGGATAAGGTTATATGAAGACAGAAACTATGCTGTAGCTGCTGATGATTTTGCTAACAGCAGAGCTGGTCACATGGAATTTACAAATGCACTGAATAGGCCCAATATTATTCTTGGGTTCAGATTCTTTGTTACTGAATTGAGAATTTTAGGACAAAATCTAGTAGCTGGGAGGGTTGGAGGAGGGTAGAAGATGGTGCTAATCCCTAAGATAGCAGCAGAGCGCCCTTCTAGGCCCTCGATATCTTAACAGTGCATTTTGACAAGATAGACACAGATGGGGAAAAGGGTCAAAATGCTGAAATGGGAAGTGTGATGGCAGGTAAGATCTACGTTAGGTCAGTTCTGGGATAAAATGTATAGAAATCAAATACTGAAAGAAAGAGGACAGTGAAGGACTAAGGTGGACAGAGATACAGATGAGAAGAGGACAATCATGGAAAGAGACATGGTGATGGAGTGGGCTGCAGCAAACAGCCAATGAGCACCATGCAGAGGAAAGATACTTAAAAGCACAGCGAGCTCTGCAAATGGTCCTTGTGTACTTGGTTTTCATACTAAAGTCTCTGGGAGCCATAATTGCCAATTAATTCCTCTTTCCAAACTCACTGTATCTCTAGCTTCTTCTTGCATTCATGTTTCCACATGAAAATAGTGGACAAAAAAGTCTGCCCCAGAGTACAACTCACCCAGAATATGCAGGTCCTGCCTTGGGCCTGTTTTTATTTCTTGAATTAATATTTACTGCTTCTTTGCTCCACACCTGATCTGCTGGGCTGGAACCTCTGGCTGCTTTGAGCTCTGAAGGTGCCTCTGTTGCTGCACCTTCCTCCTGTGTATGAAATCTGTGCTGTTTTGTGAGCTTTTGTGCTAATAGGAACATGCGTAGTTCTCTGTTGTGCAGCTCCTGCGGAAGCAGAACAATTAAGGGAAGGCAGGAGATGTTAGTGTGAATGCTTTGGGGCTGTTGCTGGTCTTAGGGTCCTACGGTCTTAAAAAGTAGCTTTTTACTTTCCCTGCAGTTCAGGGAGGTAACAGCTGGGGAGACAGCTCATCTCCTCTTCTGGACACAAAATTCTCTGTGAAGTGAAATGCCAATGTTTCTCATCCCTTACTCGGGAACTGGAGATTCTTCTAATTAGTCCCTTGCAATAAATTCACCAACCAGCTGGTGGATGAAGCTAATGGGGAAAGGTATTAATACTGTCCTTTATTATACTAATAAAGATATAGTCATAGTTAAACTATGAACATAATCTTGACAGAGATTATTTTGATAGGTGTTTTACCAGGTGTCCAGGTCTCTCCTGAGATCAATACTACATCTATCCCAGTCTTCCAAAATGTTTGTAGAAAATGTATCACACTGTCTTGCTGGAGATTAACATAGCAGAATTTCTGAGCTACAAGCACCATCTGAATAAAAAATGTTATTTACTTTTTATTTATTTTTTATTTTTTATTTTTATTTTTTAGTTGAGGAAATTAGTTAAAAAGCTCACTGCCATGAAAGCTTTTGCCTTTTTTTTTTTTTTTCTCTGTTGTTAATAGATCAGTTTTGTAACTCTGCTTAGTCATTATTTATCCTGCATTCTGCTAATTAGAGTTAGCTTTTGGTTTTTATACTCTGAATGTATACAATATGCAGCAAAGTGACTGCTTTTGGATATTTCCATATCTAATTTTTTATATGATAATATATGCTATCTGTAGCAGTCCATCAGTAAATAAATAGATATGAGTGTAAGGCTGAGTTTTCTTCTGTTAATGCTTTTGTAATGATAATGATTTGATGATAAACACATTTTAAGGAAAAGCAAGGCAGAACTGATGCAAAGAAACTGAAAGATGTTTTTGATGTATGAGATCACAGCATTGTGAAATATAGATGGTAATTATGAATTAGAATACTCTATACCTTTGCTAGGGAAGGAGACCTGGGTTTCCAAGTCTTACAACTAGACCAGGTCTTACAGCTAGTCCAGGTCTTACAAGTAGAATTGGAATTTGCTGTTGGCTGACTGCCCAAAATACTGGTTGAGTCAGCCCAGGAGAAAACAGTGAGCATCATCAGAAGTCCAACAACTGTGTACAAGGAACTTGTAACTTAAATAAGTTACAGGCATAAATACAAAAATAAACTCTAAGGTGCCAACATCATTGCCTGTGTATAGATATCACAAGCTTTAATTCAGGGCATACTCTTTTGGTCTTGTGAGGTTACCTACATTCTTTGAAATGGGATGTCATTTTGATAAGAACTCAAAATATAATTGAGGTCTTACTTGTCTTGCTTGGACATTAGAGTCGGTTTTCATCATGTATAAAGTTTGCATCAGCTCATATCTTGAACTTTCCTTTATATGGCTGTTGCTTTTCATTCCCTATAATTACATTCTTTTAGGTGAATGACGCTTGCTTATATGGGGTATACATAAGAAAAGACGTATTTCATTGTGAAGACATGCTTAGTGTAGTAAGAAAATAAAAAGCAGGTAAAATAAAAGTAGCATGTTAGGAATAAAGGGAAAGAAAAGAAGACAAGGGGAGGGAAAGAGTAATGAAAGAGATGAGATAAAAGAGAAAATTAAAAGAAATAACCTAGAATAATTTGAACAACTCCGATAACAACTCCGATATGTACTTAGTTATAGAGGGTTGCAGGCAACGCTGTAGAGATCTGAATTAGTAAAAGGTTGAGATGTCAAATACAAGAAGCTCAGTGAAATCACAGTGGAAGACCACCGGGTAGGAGAAATCATAGCAGCAAAGTTATCTTCCAAGGTAAAATTTATTCTGTAAGGAGTACTGACTTGGACATGACAGGGCATGAAAGGTGTTATATTTATTTACACCTTCTGTATTCTCTCACAGAGTTTTGTCAACAGAGATAGCTGTTGATTCACAGGCCACAGCTGGGACACTGGATGTGTTACTGTTATTCATAAACATGATTATTTTCATTTTTAATACAAGGAGGAGGAAACCAGAGGCCTGTTGGCTTCTGAAGAAATCCTGTTTTCACAAAACATTAATTCAGTCAATATGCATACTGTTCAGTTCAGCTTTATGTTATGTTGCTAATTTGCGACTGCTGCAAATGAGAACATTTCCAAAATTAAATAGTTTTGAAATCCTAGCAAGAATAGATTAACATTAAGAGTAAGGTTCTGTGTCCTGTCTTTGGTCAGAATTTGGGCAGAGGCATTGTAGGGATTACTATCAAGATGCTTAGGAGATTGATATTAGTGATTAGTCCCTTCAGCTTCAGAATAAATCAGTATCTTGTCTTGGTGAAATGGAGTGATAGCGCTTTTAATAGTGACTGAGATGTAAAAACTAAGGATACAATCAGATATGAATAATCTTTTTCTGTCTTTTCAGAGACACTTTAAGACATTTAGGCACCTGAATTCCAGTTTCAATGAGAGTTGAGACTCTAAATGCATCTTATTCATGTCTTGCTCTAACTCATTTTCTACATTTCTCTAATTGTTTGGTAATTCCAATTTCACTTGCAGCTGGGTAGTCTGAAGGAGTGCATGGGATGGTATTACCTAGAAAGAGGAAGATGGTATTCTTTTTTGGCACTCTTTTTGTTTTTCACTTTGGCAATTTGTCAACTGTCATGCTGATTTTCCCTAGTCCTCCTAGTGTTCCATTTACCAAGCTGGAGGATGTCATGTTTGTGTACTGACTCTCATACAGATTTATACTGCTGTTGCAGACAATGCTGCACTTGAAACAATTCCATACATATATGACAAAAAAAGATAGGTTGACAGATGAACAGCTGCAGCTTGCTAGATAGCCTCCTTTAGTTTAACGTTTTCAAGCTCTCAATACACTCAGGTTTCAATGTTAAAATATTTTCAGAAACGTGACCTATTAGGATTAAGCATTACATGCTTTCCTTTTTTAATCCAGGAAATTAAATGTTGTTATCAAATGTCTCATTTCCATAAGCGTGGCATTTGGATGGTGATAAATAGTTGAATTTATGAAGGCCATACTTCTATTATTTTGCTTATTAGACTTCTCAGGATGTCTTTGCATTTATTTATAATTTTCTTCAAAGCTCTATAACATTTTCAGTTACAAAATTTTAATGATACAAACACACTGAAAAATATATCTCCTTTCTTTGTACCTTGTACTATAAAGATACTTTACAGCTCCTTTTTATTTTTAATTTGCCTGTTTTAACAATTTCCAGCTGTAACGCTATATTTGACAAACACATTCTGCCAAACTTCTGAATAGCTTTTAATTCAGCACATACATCTGAAATCCCAACGTACCTGGCTTGCAGCTTGTCCTTTGAGGTCTTCATCTGGATCTACACCAACTCTGTTTTTTTTTTAAAACAAAACAAAACAAAACAACAACAACAAAACAAACAAAAAACAAAACAAACAACATGGTCATGGTCTGATATATAAGAGCTTTGAGGATAGAAATTTTTCTCTTGTGCCACTCATTTCCTACCAGGTGAACAATGCAGAGGAGCTGACAAAACATTAAGATCACTTTTCAAATCAAGAACAAACACCAAGACTGTTTAACTGCTGCTACTTGTAACAGCCAAGGTGTGGTCTTCACCTTAGCTTTGATTCCTATCTAGTAAAAGACAACCAAGTCAACCAAGGAGGAACTGGAGTTTAAGAGGGATATGGAGAAGATGGCACGACTGAGGAGTTTCTTGTCTATGCTGCATCATAGATGGCTTGTAGCATTTGACAGGGCTTTGTTTGGCACACAGAGTACAAGGAAGCAAACCAGAGGGCCAAAGAGCTTGCAGTGGGTGATGTGCAAGATGATGAGAATCTGGAAAGCACTTTACTTATATGGACAGGGAAAAAAAAATGCTTTATTAAAGTGACATGATGGAAGAATTGGCATACTTTGAGTCCAGCTGATGCTCAGAACTGAAGAGAAATGCAACTGAGAGATGTTATGAGCTGAACAACAGAGGAAGGCTTGTGCTGGTGTTCACACCAAGAAAGGAAAAATCAGAGAGCAGTCACTGGAATCTGAAGTCCACAGCTAGCAAACAGCATGTCTCACAGGCTCCCACATATTCCTAGTTCCACTCAGCTAACTCAGAATTACTGGCATGAAAAAAATGTATTAATTCCCCAGATACTCATTTAAGGTCACTGTGCTGTTTTTCTGACAATCCGACTTCTTGAGTATGTTTTTGCTTTCAGTAATATATTTTACACAAACATATTAAAACAATATACTTTAAAATCATATTTAATATTAACAGTTACATACTCAACATTTTTTCCTGTGAATATGATGCATAAACTCTTCAGTCAGAGACAACGACAGGAACTACATGCAAAGTAGCAATTTTTTATATGTAAATACTGGATGAAAGAGTTGAAAGGAGGTTTGTTTCTGCCACAGCTTTTGAGTTTCAATGAAGCTGTGTCCTCCAGGCACAAGTATTTCTATCTTTTTATTAAAAATAATGATCCTGATACTGACTCAACAAGGAGACAATGAACAGCTGTTTCTTTTCCTTTTTGTCCTGTTTTTTAAATTGCTAGAACAAGTTTCTGATGGTGCTAGCCTATTCATTAGTTTAGAGTAAAAGCAAATTAAGTATTTTCCATTTCATTAAAACAGAAACATTTACATGGGAAAAGAAACATACGTGAAGGTTTAACCACCTGACACTGGATTTGTAGAGAAGCGTGGTATTGAGGGCCTTCTCTGTGCTCAGCATTGTGCTAAGCAGGCCCTGCAGCACACAGTGCATGGCTTGGTGGCAGCAAGATAGGAAGGCTGCTACAGCCGGAGGTGTGACTGTCCCACACTCAAAAAGCAGGTCAGAACCAGAAAGAAAAATCGAGTCTCCTAAACCCAATTGTACATCCACTTATTAGACTGTGCTTATTCACTGGATGTGTTCACCGACATTACTTGGCCAATGCAGAAAAACACCGGCAGTACAATAGTTAAGGGACTGCACAGTTCTGGAAATAAAATAAAAAAAAATATCAGCATTTACGCATGATAGGTATAGCTGAAAGGCTACAGCACAAACTTCCCCACACTCTCTTCTCCTTAATGAGCTTGACTTGACCTCAAAGAATCCGTCTCCTGGGACAGAAGTAATTTAGCCTTCATGCAGTTCTGAACTTACTGGAGTTGAGAAACTGCCAGTTCTGACTGATTGTGTGTGTTGGAGTTGTGATGCGTTTATTACAGAATGAGCTAAGACAACAGCAAGCATTTCACCCGAGACTAAAAGAAGTGTAAGCAC
>CM021773.1:1834363-1901695 GCA_011076525.1 Nettapus auritus | reverse complement strand
TCTATTGGGACTGATATCAGCCAACATGTGTTAAGGACCAGTGATCATGGAGAGAGAAGTGTCTACTGTAGTGATGCCAGGTGCATTTTTCCTTTAAGTTGTTACAAAGTGGAGAGATACAAATGCATTTCTGCTCCATCCCATTTCAAGAGGCAATGCACAAACCACAGTGTTACACAGTATTGGTCAGCCTCCATGTGCTTTAAGAAACTCAGTGTTACCATAGCTATCCCCATGCTGTGAGCAAGTCTGTAGGTCAAATGCCCTGCACACAATTCTAAAATTAAAAAATAATCCTTGGATTATTTTATATATATTAAAAATGCGTTTTCAGCTAATACAAAGACAGAAACATCACTGCATTACAAGAACTATCTTAACTTTGTTATTTTTTTTTTTTTTTTTTTTGCACATAGTGAATGTCCTGATTGCTACTTTTATGAGCTCTTGGAGATGAATAAAGGAATTAGGCCATTTTGTTGGCGTCTCACTTAGACTGCTAATGAGCTTTGCCAGCAAGGAAAAATGAGAACTGATTTTACAAAAGATCTGTACGAGGAAAAGAAACTGTGCTCAGATGTATTTTGACAATTTCCTACAGATGAAGCTAGTTAATTCTTGGCTCAGAAATAATGGTTCTCTCCAGTGAATTATGTCAATGATTTTTAGAGCAGTAAAATGTTTATTCTCTGAATCACTTTAGGTGTCTGTTCCTTTATTTTCCTTGAACATAAACAGCACAGATTTGGAAAGAAGCCAGGCCATTGTAGATGCATTACATTACTGTTAATGTGATTAACCCAAAGTAAAACATTAAATGCTCCTGAGGCATTTGTCTAAATAATGAGATGACCAACTCTGAGTTCCCTGGGCTCACAGTATGGGAGACACATGCCATGTACTTAATCTTTCATATTGACATTTGAGATTTATCTCCTAAAGCTGGCACTATGGGCAAGTCTACACATAGCTATTGTCAGTAAATGCCGGCCAAGCTAAATGTATGCCTCAACCAAAAATTACTGTGGAAATGCTACTGGCTTTGCCGATGAGAAATGGTGACTAGTTACCTTGCATGAAAGCTGTCACTGTAACCGATCTTTCTGTTGCTCACTTCACAAGCAGTTTGGAAATTAGTTGTATTGCTTAAGTTCATAGTTATTTCCCGGTTTAAAATATGTTAACCTAAACGCTGTCTGAAGAAACACTCAGACAACTAGTACATGATAGTAAGAACTTGTAAAGATTCATTGACCCATGACTGTATAAAATAAATGCATGGTATATTGGAGAAAGTACTTGCAAAGATATGCTGTTTTATCAAAGGGCAAATAAATGTGATATTTCTGAATTCCTGAAATGGTTTTAACCTTGCGTGCACAAAAGCTTTGAGAATTGAGGCTACTACGTTCATAGCAGACAGTGCAGCTGGTAATCTGAGTGCTCATTGATATGGTTCCTGAGAGCTCCCATTGTCTAAGAGTAAATGTTGTAGGGCAGTGGGCATTCAGTTGGCTGTAACTTAGTCATATAAGCATAGACAAAAATAATTATGAAATTAAAAATGCACATTATTATATGAACGATCAGTTGCACACATTAAATTTTGCCTTTTCAGGGCTTTCACCTTGTCACATATTAAAGTACAGGTCAAACTTTATAAGGAAAGAACCTAGGGAAAAGTGTCAGACTGAATAAAATTCTGTGTGCTTGAATGGAAGAGTTTTGCATAAATTTTAGTTATCTGATGTATGTGGTGTCAACAATTATTATCCTTTCAGTTTTAATGGCAGAGAAACATCTCAGTACATTGGTGTAGAAACGTTCTTTAAAGCTGCTCTAAGTACAGTAGGATAAACAATAGTGTCATTTGTGAAGACAATGTTCTAAAATATTGCTTAATGGAAAATTTCACTTCTTTTACCATGGTTTGCTTCTCAACAACAAAGAGTAATAAAATTACTCTAAAAAAGTCACTAATTTTCTTACTCTACCATTCTAACAAAGAATACTACATCACATACTCCTGATACCGTAAATATCAGTTAACCTCTGATAGTCTTTTTGACAGAGTGACTCTATGCAAGTGCTGGAAAAGCCTGCTGCCCTTCATGATGTAACATTCATCTCATTCCATGTTGTTTTTAATTATTGTTTTATTCCAATATGATCTTGATCTGATGCAGCACTGTTCAGTTTAGGGTAGATTTTAGCTTTCAGGTTTTAAATTTGCTTCTGCAACATAGTCCTACCTTCAGAAACTTGACTATGTTCACCAATTTCAAGCAATACCTTTAGCTCTCATGTGTCTGTTTCATGTAATATTTAGTTCATTCATAGAAAACCACACTGCATCTAAAATAGATACTGATCTGTAGTAACACTGTTTGCAATACTGGACAATGCAAAAGCTACTACTGATATAAATGCACATGTGTTAATATTCGTAGACTGTCCAAGTCTTTGTACTACAGTTTCCAGAGGGGTAAAAATGTTTTAAAGTGCTGTTGGCATATTTAGACCAGATGTCACCCATAATAGTTTAAGTTTTGCTAATTACAAAGTAATTATGAAGTAGTATATAGCTTTGATAAAATATATATATATATATATATAATATATATATATATTTTTCAAATACTCTCACACTATTAAAGTACTCTCACATTGTCAGATGTGCCTGGCTTGAGAATAAATTCATTCACATGGAGAGAGTAGAAGCTTAAGAAGAACGTGGTACCAGACCTGGGCTTCTGGGTCATTCCTTATGTTGCTGAAATGGGGGTGATGTACATACATTTGCATTATGGCATGTTTTAGAAGCATTTAGGAAATGTCACTCACTTATTGTGCTTTTGAAAACTGCCTGTTCTGAAGTGAAGATTTCAAATGTGAACACTAGCTTTTCTCTTTTGTGTCAGCACATCAACAGTGGCTGCAGAGCTCTTGATTTTTCTAATTCTGTATATGTTGAGTCAAACGTTTCACAATTTAATTTTATTTTTTTATTTTATTTTATTTTTTTTGGCCATGAACTGAATTGGCATTCTTGTTTGGTTTGCTGCGGACTTTCTACTAAATGTGCTGTTCTGAGATTTTATGCTGTCTACACTAGTGCTTACAAGCCTTTTTGAACACCCAGGAGGAAGGCGTCAGTTATTTGTTGAATAGTACTGAAACAGAGTAGTTAAGATTGATAAAATTGATAAAAGGTTGACTCCATTTTAATCAATTAAAGTCTTCATGTTTTTACAAGAATATCTGGAGACTTTTTTTTTTGACCTTGTACCTATATGCAGCTTGAGCATGAAATCTGAAGCACCCAGTTGAACTTGGCTGCCAATTACAGCGAGTGTGCTGGAAGAGGAGTGCTGGGAGGATGAGACAGGGAATGTACTGTAAATATTCATTGTTTACTGCATTATAGTCAAGATAGAGACTCTACTTCATTCCCGTTGTATTTTTGTCTTCTGAAAATAAGTTGTATGAGCAACTATGAGCCAACATCTGAATTCAAGCAGTGATGACAATGAAAGCAATAGTTTGCGTAAGACAATGAAAAGGCTAAGTGAGAAAGGACAGAGTGAGAAATTGCCTCAATCAGAGATCCCCAAAGCATATTATACTTCTGCCTACAGGCCAAGAAAATAAATGAACGTTATGCTGACAGTCTTAACCATTGACATTCAGCTTTCATGGGGCTGTAAGTAATTCTCTATGGCTAGCGACTTCAGACATACATGATAGCTCTGTCAGTGTATTCATAAATATATGACACTTTGACATTGGCTCCAGGTTCGTACCTTACTGATGAGAGCAAGAAACTTGATAGCTGAAAGGCAAGTCTGATGCTTAAAATTCCACATACCCTGCCACCTAATGAATCAGTAAATACTGTAAGACAATACTTTTTAAATCTAAAGGATTTGCTGAGTGTTTGAGGTATAACATTGGGATCCAGAGAGAGTCTATATGTGAAAGCTGATTCTTAAACTGCAAAAGCTGTTATAATTTTTTAAAAGCCCTATAAAATAAAACTTCATTCTCGTCTAAAGAGAGGAGTTATTGACAAAATCATGCATAAATTCAACTTTTTGAAAAGTTTTTTTTTTTTTTTTTTTTTCTTTCTAGTTATTTGTTAGGATGAATGTTGACAGTCTATTTAACGGAGTATTACTGAGCGTGTTGTATGGGAAAACCCAGGGAGCTTGCTATCTAAAAGGCAAAACTGTGAAGGTAAGATACACTGGGAAACTAAGATAAAAGATTAAATTTAAATGTATCACTGTTCCTTTCTAGGAACATAAATAAATTAGATTGAAAGCTGTGACATTTGTTTAATCTAAAATGGAGAATCCGTCACATGTTTGTAATTTAGATTTTTAGAGTAAGTAATAGCAAAATGGCACGCAGGTATTATGACTTGGAATTGAAAGTGATATGGCAATACAAAGACATGCTCTGACACTAAGTCTGTTACAATATTTGTTTTTCCGGTATTGTATTGAACATAAGAAAGGATGTAGGCTTCAGACTGCTTTTTAGAATCAAGTTGAGTAAATGGCTGATTTAATTACTTATCAACGTGAAAGTATTAAAGCAAAGGCTGCTAGAAGGAAATGTAGCTTTTTTGGTCAGTAAACTAATACATGGCTATTGAGGTAACTTTGGCAAGTTATTTTAAGGACTGAGAAGTTTCCTTAATACTTTCAGAAACTGAAATATAAAGCCATAACCCAGCATCAATTTAAAAAGGTACATAGCACTCAAGAGACTAAATGGTGCTCACTTAAATTGGGATCTAGTCACCCAAAGCCTGAGATCCTCAGATCAATAAGGGCCAAGAGGAAAAAATCATGATTTTTTCTTTATCTTTTTCTTTTAGTCTTTATCTTGATCTTACCTGAATTCAAATTGTATGTATGGGTCACTAGGTCGGAAAGCATGTGAGCAATCATTATTCTGTAGGCTACTGAATAGGGTACTGAAAGAAAAGAAACCTGGTTTCCGTTATTTGCTACCCAGAAGATTACTGTATTTTAGGTAATGAAACACTTGGACTGGAGTTGCAACCTTCTAGTGAACACAATAAGCACTAGTCTATGGAATAATTTTATCTCATTTTATCTTATTTTCTGATTCAGTAAATTAAAATTAAATTCTGCTTTCCTCATCTAATACATACATGTTGAGAGCTGCCTACACCATCGTGAGGTTTGGGCTAGGATTCCTCCAGAAAGGTGACAGAAAAATGTGGGGATCCAGTGAGGCAGAGGAACTTGATGCATTGAGGCCATACCACAAGATGATGGGATGTAGCAGGCAAGAGAGAGGTCAAGCCCTCTTTTGTTGCATCTCAAATGGAAACGGGCTGCCATGGCATTTGTAGGAATATGTCTGGGTGGAGATTATAAAAACTCTGGGACTGACCAAGACTCAGGAGATTTGAGCAGAATACCTGAATGTATAATGTGATTCCCTACTGGCTTAATGCAACAAGTAAATGAATAGCTGAGGCAATTGGGAAGTTTGTGTCACTGTGTGCACCCAGCCTTCTTGTAAGATTACATTATTATTTTTTGCTTAGATAGCAAAATTGTTTTAAATACAACTTGTATGCAGTCAGGAGGAAGGTTAAACTCACAAGTGGAAATACTACTGAGGTGTAAAGCATTGATCTAAGTGATTTGAAAGCACTAAAAAAAAATAATGCAACAGCTGCAAGACCCCTATGATCATTTACATTTAACGTGAATTTGTAAGTCCTTTTTAGAAAGCAATGTATGGCTGGCCATAAGTGTTGTTCCTCTGCCTTCAGTGAACTGTAATTGACTGGGGTAATAGATAGCCTTCCAACAAAGAGTCCTCTATCTGCTGTTTCAGTAACATCTGAAAGAGTGAGTATTTAGTGTCACTAAATTATACCTATCAGTGAAGAAGAAAAAAGGAAGATTGAATACAGATATTTATACAAACAAAACAAAACACACCCTAAAATACAACATTCCATGCAGTGACCTAACTAAGACTTCACATGCTTCGCATCTGGTATATATTTGTATTTACATGGAAAACATCTTGGACTTATTAAAACAGGATAATTTCATGCATGTTTTAAAGATTCCTTTATATATTATTTGTTATGTGACAAAACAGTGAATCTCTTTGAATAAATAGAAGAAAATTCAGAAACCAGTGATATATTTTAAGTAAATTGAAATAAATTAATTCTTTACTAAGAATAATTTCCTTATTTAAATCTCATAGATGTACTGTCCAGCAAATCACTTTTGGTCCATTCCTGCACTGATAATTCAGTATAAAAAGCCTGTTTTCTAGCATAATTGTTTACTGAATGCTAAAAGCCCATACTGATATACTGAGCCAAAGTTATTAAATATCTCCTTTAATTACCCTTTCACCTTAACTAACTCTCAAACTATTTGCTAGATTTGGTATTAAAGGTGCAAGAGCTTTCCTTCTACCCTGTTTTTTTTTTTTTTTTTTTTTTTTTTTTTTTTTTTTTTTTTTTTCCGAAAAAAGAAAAAAAAAAAGATCAAAACTCCCAGTGGAATGTTTTGTGACAGTTCAGGTTTGCTCCTGCCTTGCTCTGTTTATGTAGACAATAGGGCAGCTTCATGGGGAAGCTGAAAAGTTATGAAGTTAAGCAGAGAGCATGGATGGAGGGAGAGGTGCACAATGTTCACTGTAGAGTTGAAGTCACAGTTCTCTTCTGTCACTAAGTCACTCTGCAAAACCAGCTATGCAGTTATATCAACATGATTTAATTTGTTTACAGTTATAAGATTTCTATCTATCCTAGCCTGTGTAGCATCTAAGACTGGTAAGGCCTAATGCTCATCTCAACTAGCACCTTTTTTCTTGTAAGAAGTCAAAACAGTTTTTTTTTTGGTTTTTGTTTTTCCCCCTCTACACTTAATGTATAGTTAAAAAATGGAATTAAATGTTCTTCTACTGTGTGAAATACATGATATCAGAAAGAAAAACCTCAGAAAAGCTTAAAATAAATTGAAAGAGACTGGGATTTTTTTTTTTTTTCCAGACTGAAATAATATTTTAAGTCAAAATGAAAACTTTCATCCATTCAAAATGAAACACTCATTTCATATTTTCTTGCTGAAGGAATTCCAATGTTATTTGTTAAGAAAAATGGGAGAAGAATGAATGTATACACTTTGGAAACAAAGCAAATGAACAAATGTGAATAAAATTATTTTCATTCCCTTCTATTTTTCTGGGTCAGCTGACATTATTACACAGTTCTTTAAACATGAAAGTTCAGTGAGTTTCCAGAGTAATTATTTTGCAGAAAGCAACAGTATCTGATCAATAATACAGAGAGTTAAGAGGATTTTGATCAATACCTACAAAACAGGCACATAAATATCATCTCAGAAAATTTTACTTTTTTTTTTTTCTTTTTTTAGAGCCTTGATTTCTTACTACATATCTATCTCTAACTTCTGAAGACTCAAATTTCTTTTCTCTACATTCTGTTTCATTCTCAGTAACTCAATTTTTAGACATTCTTGAAGTCAACTGGGTTTATGCTTGCATCCATTTAATTCTGGGGGACTAGGCAGAAGTCCAAATTAATTTGGTGTATTTTGATATAAAGTAATAAATCAGCAGTTTTTTCTGAAGTCCCAGACAATTAAGAATTCCCTAGCAGTATTTCTGGATAGGTCTATTTGATTCTTTTGATTCTTTTTTTTTTTTTTTTTTCTTTTTCTTTTTTTCTTTGTAGTTTGTGCAACTTTATCACATTGGTTGCTGTATAAAAGCTACCTTGATATGTTGTAATGGAAGAAAAACATTATTGGATGAAAAGGAAGAATGCTTTTTTTTTTTTTTCTTCTTTTTACCTACTTAGACATATTAATGCAACAGTATTTTAAAAGCTAACAAAAGAAATTCTTTAATTGACACAAGTCATATATTGCTGCTGGGTAGGTTATATACCAAGGTATAGGCTTATTTATAATTTTATGGAAATCCTTAAAAATTATTATTATTATTATTATTTTGGATACTCAGAATTCAAATAACTGTAAATTTCAGTTTTACTTTCAGTAAACTGAAAGGTGTGGGTCTTTCTTACTGCTATGTAGTTTTCCCTCTCATAACAAATATTCTAGCAATAAAAGTGTATCTTTCATTTCATCTTTCCTTTTTTGTTTTCAATACCCATGTGGAGCTAGAAATACAAGGTATATGAGGTGGGATTTAGCCATCAGCCTGATATGTTAGGAGACTGCCCAACACGAGACCCCTCAGGCCAGTAAGGACCAACAGAGTTGACAGCAGAAGACACACGTCTCACACAGGTCACAACTGTAGTCCCAAATCTCCCATTCCACAGTGTCCCTGGACTGCCTTTCCAGTCAGACACAGTACAAGTCCTCTGTGTTTCTTTGTATTTTGTTATCAAGGACTATTGCAACACAAATGTTTATAAACCTTGTTTAGTATCATTCAGGCAAACTTCTATGGTGAATAACTCCAATAGATCAAATACACACCTTAGCAGGAAAGTACCTTGCAAGTAAATGATAGGCATTTCAGCAGATCACTGAGATTCATTCCCTGAACAATTTCTCATTTTCAGATAGAAACGAAAGGAAATTATCCATTTTCTCTTTTTATAATAACATACAATACATTTAATGTCCAATTTCATACTGCTTCTTGATTTATAGCATTTACTGGGCTACTCCTGCTCTAGCTACTATTATCAAAGTAGTTATTGTATTAACCCTTTATCTGTGGGTGTGCCCCAAGAAGAGTTTTCTTTGCTCAGAGATATATCTTGTGTGATGCAGAACGTTTCAGGTTCGAAGCAGAATGTGTTTCCCTGATATGTTTTTAATCAGGCACACAAGACCATTCCCTGTTTCTCGTAGATGCTACGTACACACTGAGGTTATGCACACCCGCAAGTCGAAAACTGGTGGCAAAGACCACCAGGCAAAGGAACACCTAGCAACACTTTTGTATTAAGAATACCTATAGCTAGGATATAAACCAATGTTTTATCAAGTCCGTGCTACCAGATCAAAGGGGATGAAGTGATAAACCAGAATCTGATCTTGCACAGCCTGTGACCTGTATCATGAGTGATCAACAGATCACCATGCAAATTAATCAAATGCATCACAGCAATGATCTCTGATGTGCTTGGCCAAACTTGAAATTGCTGATAGTTCTTCACACAGGCTTACAGTTGAAACTAAGTCTGCCTCTTGCTCTGTCTTTCTGTATCACTTGTTACCCAAATACCGGGTAACATGCAATGCAGTTTTCTGCCTCAGTCAACTGAAGACTACTATTCTTTTGTCATACCCAGAGTATTGTGCAGGAATGTGTGTGGGGGGGCTCACCAGCAAAGCTGTGTCTTGCAGAAAACACTTCTTTGATAAACAGGGAAATGGTGTCTTCTCTGAGCTATTATTTCAGACTTCCATAAACTTAAACCCTTCCTAGTTACGGAATCATTTTAGGATCATTAGGATCATTTTCAGGTTGTGATTTATAACTGGCACACTTACCTTTAATTGGTAATGTAGATTTTTGATTTATTGTTTCTTTAACCTGAGAGTCTGCACTTAAATCAGCAATACCTTCATGCTGAGGAAAGCCTATGGAGGCAGAAACGTAGCCTCTTGTGTTTTGGCCTGCAGTTCATGTCAGCATAGCAGCATTCAAACTATCATTATTATAAAAGATGTTAATTGAAATACTGCCCTTTATATGTTCATAGGTACAGACAGCTGGCCAACTAAGTACAGTTGTCATTTTAGAGTATCAGCAGTGTTAATGGTTAGGCTTGTTACGTTAAGTTACAGGTGTTTCTGGATTTCAGAGGCTTTCATTAGCATTTAAAAGACTTTCCAGGCAAAGACAGTATGATCACCAGTGAAAGCATGTATGTGTTGAGGAACTCAGGGGACAGAAGTCTCTGTGTGGAAGCTGGGCTCTCAACATGCACGTTTATTGTAGCAGGACTTAAAGTCCTTACCGCACTATTGTTAAAGAAGAATCTGACCCAGGAAACAAAGGAAGAGCTTCGTTTATTGGAGTTATTCTGGTATGGTGAGGGAATACCAGTTAGACTGATTATGAGTATTTTAAAAACAAAATAATAAGCAGTATGAAGTGCTCAGAAATATAGCAGTACTTGAAAACAGTGCCCTTAATTTAACTGTTTATCTCTGTGTTGTGGTCACTTGCAAATTACAGTTGAAGATACTCAGGCTGATGTTCTATTTTCAATAGTAAATCATTAGACCCTTTACTTTCACTAAATTGTTTTCCAGGACTCTAGAGGAAATATGACCCAAAGAAATACAGTTGTAGAAGAGAGAATGTGCCAAGGCCAAGAGAAAACATTTAATTAAACCTCCTTTTCTAAACTGAACTTCCTTTCTCTTGACAAATGGTGACAGGGAAATATGTTCAAAGGAATACAAGCAAAACAATTAAGAAGGCTTGTAATAATTTATAACTACTGAATTATGGATCACCTGAAGATATGAATACATGCTCCTGGCTGTTGATTTCAGAGTATGTACCTCAAGGACGAGCTGTGTTTCAGAAGGGAAAATCCTTGCATGCCTACACGAGGCTTAAAAAGGAAAGCCGAGATGCATTTACTCAGTGCAAACATTCCACTTAATTTGGGAATAAACAATGAGCAGTAGAGAACAACCTCCTGCATGAATCTAGTTCATGACAAATGGCTGCAAGGAAATGCACTCTTTCACGCCCTTCTCTGTGAGCAGAACAGAAGTCAGAAAAGGAGCACTGTACTCTGTCTGGGCTCTTCTGAACCAGGCCGTGGTGTCCCTCCTCACCTCAGCTGACCGCAGCCTCTTAGCCTGGATGGCCAGGACACCATTCCTCCCAGTGTTGTCATCATGTTACACTGGCTTTCCTTTCCACATGTTGCCCTCTCCCTTGCTATCCCCAAGGCAGCAGAAGAAACCCTGTAGGTACTCCCAGCAGAGTGATGAGAGCACGCAGGCACTGCAGTGCTTGTGGCAGTGGTGGACACAGAGGGAGCAACGCAGAGCAGAAGCTGACGCTTCTTGGTATAACAATGATCGAGAATAAACTTTGGCTCACCGTCCAGTTTCATCTTTCTCATCTGTATATAAAAGGCTTATGTAAGGAGGAGCTTCTCACCCCAGTAATATTTGCAAAGGCATTGCTCCACTTAGCATTACACAAAGCTGTCTAAATCAAACTTTTGAAAGTGGCTTAGGAGCTTCAGCTCCCTTGAACTTATATGTACTTGAGGTTTCTAAGCCACTACGGGAGTTTGCAATTCAGCATAGAACGTGTGTTTAATACTTGCTATTATTTATTTTATAGTTTGGAAATCTACAGAGATCGGTCATTTTATCTCTCTGACACTCTTATTATAGTCAGAAAAATCTTGAGATTCTCACTACTTGTATTTTAAAAGAGAATGCCTCAGGAGCTGGGGGTGCTCAGTCAACTGCTGGCTAGAAATAAAAAGGGCCCAGGACAATTTGCTTTTAAAGCACTGCAGCAGGAGGTTGTCAAGCATGTACCAATGGTTTCAGTTGAGGTTTAGGCTGAGATTTGTGTGACCTCTGCCTCAGTCAAAAGTTTCCTGTGTTTGACTATCTTAAAGCTGTAAATGCCAGACAGAACAGACAGTTGTACATGGTGCCCATCTCAGTATCTAAAAGGCTTCTGCCTTGTTATCAGGTAAAGATTCAGAATCTCAACCTGGATAGCGATGGAAGAAACCTTATCTGAGAAGAATTTCCTGTCAACTTAAATGTGAAAGTGAGAAGTTTCTGATAATGGCTGGATCACTGGTACAGTGTTGAGTAATACAGGATTCCAGCCTTGTGCCCACGGCACAGTAGATATGGCAAATAAAGGCTGATAGGAAAATAATGGCTAACATGAGCTTTAACATTTCCTGTATCGGTTAGGTCACTTTTAAGCTAGTGTTGTCCAAATTTTTGGTATTTGGTATTGTCCAAAGACTTCCATTTAGCATACCTTGTTGGGATTATGCACTAGTAATGTAGGCGTCCGGTTACATCACAACCTTTCCCATAGATCCCATTCATACATATTAGACACGTGGTCTTGAAGAAAAAAAAATCTGTTATAATTACCATTTGAATAAGGAGAACAAATAACTCTATCCACATACTGCAAGCATGTGATAGCAAATCAGAACTAAACTCTGTATAAGCACAGGAATAGGTAGATTTTTAATAATAATTCAATTGGGAATTTTTAATAAGAAAGACCTGTATGTCATTACAAAAACAAAAAATATCAATCTTACTATTTAACTGGAAAATTATAGTAATGTTGGCTGCACCATTCACCTTGCTCAGAACAACCTGTTAATGTTTTAATCTAAAAGTGCATCCTTCTTTGTTCTTAGGCTCTGGTAAAGAAAGGTTCCTGCCCTGATTCTCAATCATACTTTTTCCATTTTAGCCCCTAGACTTCTTACCACAACAGCTGTTTTTCTAGATAAGGAAGAATTCTTCCCACAGCCTGCATTTTTCCATTTTTTATTTTTTTTATTTATTATTATTATTATTATTTCTTTTTAAATCTGAAGGGCTGGCCTCTGCTAGAAAGCAGAAAGAACAACTTTGGAAGCTTAAAGTACTGACCAAATCTGATGAAAGCTTCCACCTTGGCAGCGAAGAGTGTTACCACTGTGGCATTGTAAACTGCCTTTCTGCAGCATCTCTTTGAACACAGCTGCTGCTAGGCATGGGAATACTACCATAGAGTTTGGGAATAATGAAAAGTATATTTCTGTTACTGAAACAGTAGCACTTAAAAGACTGGCCAATGTCCTATTGTGACTGCAGTTGCTCCATCATAAATTCTGTCTTTTAGCACTTTATACCCAGGTGATAGAGGGTTGGGATAAGCATGGAATCTTACTTTAACAAACAATTTTTTTGGTAGACAGCCACTGCCATGGTTACGAGCAGTCAAGCCACAGCTTGTAGTCCATTTCCTCACCCTGCTGCCAACCTGCATCCCTAATGAGATGTTCTGGTAAACAAACACACTACATTAGCCTTTCCTAAATTATTTTTGAGATCAAGAAGATGATTTCAGACTTTGAAATAGAAGCAATGGATTGAAGAGTTCCCTGCTGAAGGACCCAAGATTTTGATGTCTTGGAAGAATAACTTATGCACAGAATATTTAATTGTAAAGAGATATGCCAAGATTCCCAAGGATACTGGACTCTTCTGGCTCATATCTTTTGGATGCTGATGTTTGTTGAAAGCTAATTTCCTATCTTATTCGGTAGATTTGTAATACAGAAATAGGTGGGAGTTCAGGAGTTAGCAGTGTTTTGATCTTCCTACTTTTTCCACCATAAGACTGAATAATGTTATAATTTTATGTTTCAGAGGAGATACAGTCGAATAGTTGGCCATATTTCAAAAGCATTAACAGCTATGCCAGATTCTCAAAATATTTTGGATGCAATCCTATAATTTTCTTCATTTTTTTTTTTTTTAATTTAGAAAACAGTGCTGTAGCCATACCACATAGAAAAATAGAAAACCCCACAAAAGATTCCAGATGCTTATGAATTTGTACAAGTGGAGCAACAAAAAATCAAAGTAAAACTATAATCTTCAAAAGTTTAAATATGCCAGTATAGCAGTATATTACAAGTTGGTGAGAAGTACTCCAATTAGTTCTCAGTTTGAATTCTTATGTTCTGTCAGAATTATTCAATGCAGATTTACAGTCAAAATAGATGGGGTAAACCCCTATAAGAGCTATACATTTGGTTTGATTGAGTGATTCAGTGTGTAAAGAATTAATGGAAGGACCATACACATCATTCAGACAACTCTTTTGACTTCAGTGGCTTCATATCACTGATAGAGTTATGCCTTCACACAATCTGTAACAGATTTGTCCTTTCCTTCATGGCTTTAGGTCTATATGGACGGTTACTTCATGCTTGATCATTGACAATTTAATTTTTTTTTTTTTTTTTTTCATGCTAATAACAATATTGCTCCCAGCTTACCTCCACTCTACTGTTAGAGCCAGTCAGCACCATTTCCCTTACAAACCAGAAAAGTGTCTCTGCAGCAATGATAACCCCTTTGCTTATCTACTCACTTCAAGCAGTTAGGTCTGAGGACTTTCAAATTAGAGGATAAGAATCCTCAGCTCTTATTTTTGTTACATTCATTAGGCTGGCTTTTTAGTGACGTTTTATACACTTGACATATTTTTATATTTTATATTCTCAGATATCATTGACTACATTAAGGTATGCTATATTTATGCCAGTGTAGTATGAATGAATGATCAGATGCTTTTAATCATCAGAGATCTTCTGTCTCCATCCATGCACAGAAAGTTTTGGAAGCATGCCTTGACATTTTTAGGTTTAGTTTTGACTAGATAGCCAATGAGAAATAGCTGCTGGTGGTTTTAAAGCTGGAATCTGAACAGTAGAAACAATTAGCAGAGCTCTGGGAAATCTCTGAAATCAAATCTGAATGCTTGGGTCAATTAGAAGTTAGGGAAGGTAATAGTTTGAATATTAGAAGAATAGTTTGTTTTGATTAATTTCATTTCCTGGATTGGTGCTTTCTTATAGAACAGTTCAATGAGGAGATGCTCCTGCTAAGAATGGGAATTTGGACAGCCTTGGTCATCCCCCAAAAATGCTGTGTGCCAGGCCTCTGGCACTGGAGTTTAGAGAAAGTTGGAGGTCTGGAACTGAAGCTTTAGGTGAACCAGATAAGGCATATTTTAAGGGCAGCTAGGCACACAGGCATTTGCAGCCAGTTTGTACAATACATACCAAAGACAGTGGCTGGATAGGCACAGTATTAAAAGTTAATATTCAATGATGCTTTTTATTTAGTCAGAATATGGAATAAAAATCTTACTCACTGAAGAACTGATGCAAAATAAATAAATAAATAAATAAATAAAAAATGCACAGAATCTGGGAATCCCTTGACAAACATTTACACGAGAGGTGATGATAAACAAACAAGACTTAATACTTAGCACAATGATACTTTTAGAGGACATGTTTCATTAACAGCTTTGTATTTCTTCTCTGCCTGTCAGGAGATTCCTTTATTCCCAAACCACTCATTACAGGTTTACTGTAAAATGTAGCTTGCTATTTTCAATCAGAGTATGAGAAATGAGGGGAGAGGTAGATCCAAGAGCATTAGCAGGTAATACTCAGCATCTCTGAAAGCATATTTATCAAATACTTCAATTTGACTGTGAACTCATGCTTAAATGGTTATCTTTGTTTCGCTGCTGATATATCGTGACATTACTCATATACAGATGCAGGTTTATTCATAGTCTGCCAGGCACAGCATATTGTAGTCCTTTCACATTGGGAATAAAGATTTTTTTTTTTTTTTTTTTTCTTTTTTTTTTTTTCCTAGTTATAAGTTTCAGATAAACCAAAAGATAAGGTATTATTTAGTGACATGGTACAATCAGTTCTCAGAATGCCAGCTGATAATACAGTGACTGTGCATGTGCCTTTATGCTCAGAAATGGTATGTTACTGTGCCAGACAAAGGGAAACATTTAAATAGGACCCAATTTTCAGAAAGGCCATACACTTCCTGAAACTTGGAATTTAAAATGAGTGTGTCTGAAAAAAGGAGACAGCTGGAATAAATAAGACATTTTGGAAAACATATGCCATATTCTTTTAGAACAATGTTTAAGATTATTCAGACTGCCAAGAATTTTAAGACCCATTTTGAAGGCTACTCTGCATGGGTAAATATATTAGTAAAATAACTAGAATGATTCATATGTATTTCTTTAAAAAATTTGGAATATAGAAGCATGTAAACATAAATCCTGCCATTAGCAAGTCAGATTTCCAAGGCTTTAAGAATCTCTCTTAGATTCAAGGTACAGTTTAAGTAGGAGCATATATTTCAATATAATTCATTTGTTAAATGAAGGGAATTATAATTGTGAATTTTAATAAAATTGGGTGAACTCTTGCGATCCATTTAAGCATCTTTTTAACAAAACTCTCAGCACAGCTAGCCTTTGCAGCCTTGTGAGATAGCTGAAAGATACTGCTGCAAGAAATGGAAGTGGAGTCTTTTTCAGTAGCACTTGGTTAGTTTTGATAATACAACAACCTATATGCTTTGGCAACAATTTAGAAGTGTTGTATCAGCCATATGTACTCCTGGAAGAAGTCATCTGCTAGTTATCTGTGAGGACATATCTTTATCTTTTCTCTAAAAATAGTGACAGGTTTTATTTACATTGTTGATTTTTAACTAGAAAAAAAGAAAAACAGATCTAATGCTATTGCTGTCAGGATCAGTGGAGGCTTCTGGAAATTCCAGATATGGAAACAAAGACTGATTTTAAAGAAGACTATCACTACTACTATTTAAAGATTATCATTGTTTTTTTCCTGGTACTCTGTTGATATATGACTAATCTTGGTTACAATTATGAGGATTTCACACTCTAAATTACAGAGCATGCAATAAATCATTGAAGCATAGATTAATGTGTAGAGAATAATATAAAATAAGTAGGCTGGCCATACATCTTGAATGCTGTCTTTGACTAACACTGTAATATTTTGTGTTAAAGCGGGTAGTAAATACATTAGTATTAATTATATGTAATTTATATCATTTTTACATGTCTTCAACTTAATGGATAACAGATTCATTTATGTTTTACAACCAAAATGTGGGTAAGTTGGTCTGTAACATGTAAACTCAAACACTTACCCCTAGTATAAGACTAACTTGATAAAACCTGATGAGTTGAGTTGCATATTCTAAACTACTGATAGGAACTGCAGCCTATTCCACATAGCTAGTGGAATAGCTAGTTGGCCAAGTAGAGATTGAATGTATGTGAATAAGATTCCATTCACCTATATCATCTCAGAAATCACATGTTCCTCTTTATTATCTTCTGAATACCTGCTATTCCAAAACAAACAAACAAACAAACAACCCCCCCAAAATCACCATCATTTCATGATGAAATGGTTAATTGACAATACAAGAGCACTCAACAATGGACTTTTATTTGCCTGATCACTGTATTTTTGACCGTTCTTGTCTCCTGAGAAGGTTTATCTGTACAGTAACTCATAGGTGATATAGAGAAAGCCGACATAATCGCTGTGACCTCAGTGCAACCAACCATTCATGCATTTTTCATTTCCTGTAAGTACTTAATTTTTAACAATGTGAGTAATCTTATTTCTATTTTTAGATTAACTGATCTCACACTGTGCTTACAGTAGTGGTAAAACTGGTTCCCTAAAGCACCATGGAATCACTCCAGAAGTGGTTTCATACTACCTTGGGATGGTTCTAACTTCATATCAGTGGGACACTTTTGGGTGACTGTGAGATCAGTCTCTTCTCTGTGTCTACAGATATAGTTGCAGCATTTTACTGGCTTCATCTTTTTTTTTTTTTTTTTTTTTTTTCTTTGATGCTATACCAACCCACTCCACTGAGTCTCTTCACAGGTAATCACATCAATTTTATACACATAATGCAGTCACTTTTGGCTTCACGAGCAAAATCCTCCAAACTAGCATGACAAAATTCAGTCTCACCCTTCTAATTTTATTAAAACAAAACAAAACAAAATGAAGATAAATGCAGCTCAGAACTGCTGTTTATCCACAGGTGCAGACACAGTGGGGACTGTGTCCTAGAAGGTGGTATAACAGGGAGCAGCCCCATAACTGTCTTGGCAAATCCAAGTCCGCTAGAAACCGTTCATGTATTAATTGTTATGAATTACCACTACTTTAAAAAAAAATATTTAGCAAATTATTTACTTAAGACTAAGATGACAAATGCAGGCAGCTAAAATTCCATAGTGGGGTGTAATAAATCGGAAAGACTGTTATATATAATCAGCAGAAAGAAATTGGGACCTTAAATTACATTTGTAATTAAAATGTCTATTTAAAATTTTATCTTAGTTTGAGCACACAATCATAATTTGTGAAGCTGAGTGTTTTGATGTAAGAATTACAGCTGGCATTGTGAACCTAATGGCTTTTTAGGAAGAAAATATAGGTCTAGTTACAAAATCAAACTATTTGGTTACTAAATCTAGGTCGTGGCAGATCTTCTGGGATTCAGAGGAGATCTGAAAAGAGATGAGCATTTCAGAACAATAATGGCTATCTACTTTCAGTGTCTTTGATAAAATCAACAGTACAAGTGGTTAAAGTAAGAAGCACATGGTTGCATTGAACGGTACCAATAGTTAATGTGTGTATCAGCCCCTTGTTTGTGGTCTTGTGGGCCTCCCCACCTCTGGTAGTACCTCTGGTAGCAGAAGAAATGCCATTGTATCAAATAAGTTGTTTGTATTACTGAAAGCTTGCAACAACAATGATTAAAAAAATTCCTAAAGAGCTGGACTAGAACAGGCATCTAGTGAGATAAGTTTGTCCTTAGACTAGACATGTGACTACTGTTCCCAGTTCCTCTTTCCCTTACTATATTTTCAAAATTGTTTCTTAATCTCACATTATAGCAACATAGTCCACGAGATCTAGCCAGATTATTCCTCCTCACCCACATATCTGTTTGTGTACAGAGCAACTCTGTTGCTGACCAACAGTGAAAAATGGCAAATCTCAGAAAGATTGGCTGAGAGTGGGGGGACTACATTCAAATCCTATTAACTTGATTGACATTATGGCATGTGAGAGATATTGTGAAAAAAATGAAACATCATGGAAACAGCCCCAGCAATGTATATGGATGCCTGTGTTTTATGTTTATACGGTGTATTTTATGTTTATACAGTGCATTTGTACATTGTCCCTTATTTTGTCTGCATACCTTTATCTCTGCTCTTTATTAAATCTTCAATTTAGTTATCTTCAGCTGGTATTTTATAGCAACAGTCTGACACAAAGGCTTGTTAATCAGACATCATTTCATAAACAAGCAAAGTGTGTGCTATATTTATAGTATAAATTATATGGAATTGTGAATTACAAACCTATATTAATACTGAGATTTTCTTTGGTGACATTATGGACTGTTGCAGGGACTCAGCTATGGCATTAGACTTTTATTGTTAAAGGTGGGATTTTAAAAAAGCATGTTGGACAGGACACCATCTTTAAATTAAATATCCATTGTACCAGTTTTCTTATCCCTCTTTCCTCATTTAACCTCCCTTGTCGTTCATTGCTGTCTGTGAATGCAAGTGACTATAAAGAAATCAAGAAAATAATGCTGTGAAGGAGCATATATAAGACAGTGAGTAATAAATTAATGGTTGAAAGGTATACAAAAGTAGGTATTCCTTGGATATTCACAGTATAATGAGAAATACATTCTATATGACATGTTTGTATAATAAATACACATTTATAGATGAGGGGAAGATCTGCCTTCATAGATTTTTTTAATTAATTTATTTTTTTTCAGCAGTCAGGAGGACACTCACAGTATTTAAAAGGATTAGTAGTGAAACAAATTTAGGAAATAAGGACGGATTTGACCCAGGTCCAAATCTTTAACAAGCCTGGGAAGAACCTGTTCTTTGTGGTCTAGATTTACTTCTACCAGGTAGCCAAATACTTGCTCTGTGCTTGTAAAACTCTATTAAAAAGCACATAATTAAGTATTAGAAAGCTCTAGGAATGTAATAATCACAGTGAACATAGTGATTGCATTATATTTTGATGGTTAATCTTATAAAGTGAGTACTAACCTGATCTGAAGCCATGTGAGCATTGGTGTTGTGCCTCCACCAAATACCCAGACTGTGAAAAACACAATAAGCAGTGCTGTTGTGAACATCATTTGTTTGGGCTGGGATCCTGTGTCTCGAATAGCCAATGCAAATGCTATTGCACCACGTAAACCTGAAAAATGGATGAGAATGGTGAACTTAGTGTGATGGAGAAATAGAATTTTACTCTTTCCAACCCAAACCTGATTCCAAGGGCAGAAGGGATTTTCAGCCACAATCGTAATTCAGTAAATTGTAATTTGTGAATCACAGTAGTTGAAAGCATGGTGTTTAATGCAAGTGTAAGCAACTTAGCAAAAATGGACAATGAAACCTCTATGATAATCACATAATAATTACACATCTCTTTTCTATCCACTGAATTCTCTGTTGTGAATAATTTCATATTAAATTGTAATTGGGCCTTTATGCATGTTAAAAAAAATCTTTTCCTTGTATGTTTCCACCAACTTCAGTGGAACTACTCATGAAATCAGGTGCAGGTGAGGAAAAGGGCTGGCATAAAAATCTGTGCACAAATATAGTACTCATTTCTTGCTTGAAGCAATGGGAAACCTCATTTCTTTAAAATCTTCCATTGTACTAAGAACAGTCATAAAAAATATTATTTAAAAACAGTGAATAGTTTTCAAAAGATGATTTTAAGTATCTGAAAATGGAGTTTCAGGATACATATAGATTTTTAGCACTAACTTGAAAATACTTGAATATTTTAATAGTAATAAAATTATATACCTGAGTAAACAGAAAAGCTTACAAATATGGAGAAAACAGCTAACACTGAGATTAAAAAAAGCCCCATGGGTAGTAACAAGCTAATTAAATAGGTCCTCATACAGTGACACATTAAAAAAAGACAGGAACATAAAGCCCACTAATGCTTCCAGACCTAAGGATGCATAATACAAATAACACTCTCTATTTTCTAATGCTGTTCATTAATCTATTAAAATTTACTTTATACTTTTCTAAAAAAAAAAATAATCTATAAAATATATGCAGAGAGCAAAGCCATTGCATGTATACAATACACACTGAATCTTTGCAAATATCAAGATATTAAACCTAATTATAACACTTTTGTAAGGTACTGATGGTTTATGCAGAATCATTTAATCAACAGCTAAAACCCCTATTTTTTGTAGTGGAACTCTAAAGCTTTTTAAGAGTGCATAGCTAGGCTACAAATTATTTGGTATAGAAGATGAACGGTTTATCCAGAGAACACAAAGCCATTTCTGCAAGGCAGCACCAGACTGTAGTTACTCCAGCTGAACTGCTTCAGTGGCAGAGGTTTAAAATCTCTACTTTTATCAAAGTGACGCTAAAGTCAACAAGGAGACTTGTCATTGATTTTGCTTTTATGTAAAAGACATCTCTAAGGATGCTTATGCTTTACTATTTTCTTCAAAGAAAAAAGCATAAGCTCATTTTAAACGTGTCTGAGGAGGGAATGAGACACCATTGATATGGTCTTTTTCTGTTGGTTAAAGTGGTAATCTAGATGACTAGCTCAAATTAAATTTAACACATTAAAATATTTCATTTTCACGTGAGCTCAGACTGCTGGCCTGCTCATTTTAGCTGATGTTGAACTTAATTTGAGAAGCTGAGGCTTAATTACATATAGACTAATCTAGTTTTGATTTACAATGCGTTTTTATCAGGAATCACAATTAAACATAATTGTAAAAGTGAATCTACCCTCTGTAACATGATGCTAGAAGAGGGACACAAACAGATGAAGAATATAATAAATCAAAATGCTGCATAATCCCCTTCCAAGACTAACTCATCCACCTTTTCTCAAATGTATTAGTACTCCTCAAAAAGTAGCATTTAATAACTTCAGTAAAATTCTTGGCAAAGTCAGGTACTCAAATGCTAACTGGCAATGTACTTGCCCAATCTTAATTGTTTTTTTTCAGACATTGATATGCATGGTGACTATGGCCATAAAACTCGGTACAGAAAATAGTAATATTGGGTGCATTTGGTGACAATACAATTGAAGGCAAAACTAATCCCAAATTCTTTGTTTTCACATCTTGGTGTGTGATTAAGTGGTGAGTAAAGCTGTTTTCTCCATGGCTTACTGGAACCTGAAGTTATGCCAGAACATTGCTTCAAAAGCTCTGCTGATCTTGTGTAGGCACTGGCACTAAGCAAATGAGGGTGTTCCTCCAAACGCAAATTCGGTCTTGTTTACTCATATCAGAAATGTGTCTTGCTTCTGGCAGTCATTGTCTTTGCTGTTTATCGCTATACGCAGGATGATCAGTTTTTAGTAAATAAGAACATTATTGGTAAATGAGCATAGATCTTAATACATATAATAAAGTGCAATTATATGGAAAATCCACTCATCAGTGAAGTGTGAAGCTGCTGGCAGTGAGTCCTTATTGGTCTTCTGGCAGATTATGCAATTTATTTTAAAAAAATGTTTTAAAGATATTTCAACAAAATACAGTATCTCTTTGAAAACAGTTACAAATACTTTCTGACTATTTTACCATTTGCATTTTAGAAATGTTCAGTACTATCATTTTTGGTTTTCAGCTGCCAGATTATGCTGGGAAGCTAATGTATACTCACACAGTGAGTCCTCACTGGCTGCTTTCTGCTTCTAGCTCTGTGGAGAATGAAATTTGATTGGAGAAAAGTTGAATGAATAGATGATGAAAAGTTGATGAATAAGATATATTTTAGAATACTTTGAAATCCATACTTTATCTGAGCAAAAACAGAAGAAAAATGAGGCCTGGAAGTTAATAACTAATATATATATATATTTTTTTTGGTGCTGTTGTTTAGTTGGCCACCTGCTAGCTTTATCAGTGATCTACATATATATCTCACACTGTTAACAATTGTAGATGAGCAAGCGGTCTGCAAGCCAGTTTGTAATGGATGTATGTCATCATCTCTGACTACAATCTAGCTGGTATTAACTGACATTTTCAGTGGCAGCTTTTAGCAGAAGGATTGAATGGATGTAGAAATGAACTACTGTGCTGCTCTCTAGAGATATGGAATTATATAGGCATAAATGAGGCACCCTGATGAGGAGTATTCCTGATGAGGAAGCTTGAAATGTAGTGCATTGTATTCTACTTGTTACCTGGCTAAATGGATCAGTGTACAGCAAGGCTGTCAATCAATAACTTTTATCCATTAAAAATTGGAGTACTTTTTTTTTTTTTTTTTTTTGGTATAAAAAGCAAGAAAAAGACAAAAGAGTTCTGACTTTCTAACTTCAGAAAATTATTTCATAAATGGCATCGGGGGATCTGTGTTTCTGTCTTTCAGTGAACAAATATTCTTAGCTTATTTGCAAGTTTTTTTCTAAGCAGCCTCAGAAAGTCAAGTGGAGGTATTTCTAGCTTATGCAAGTCCAAAAATGTAGTTTCCAGCCGATATTTTAACAATTCAGTGGATCAGTGGATGATGCTCTGAGAATAGAAGATGGCTTCCTCTCCTGGATTTAGTTTATTTATGTATTTATTTATTATTCGTTGCTAATCAGATTTTAAAATGAATATAACCTCTATTTAGAAAGGAAACCTGAGTTTAGAAGGTAAAGTCCTTAGATATCAGGCTGGAAAACACATTAAAATGTCTGTGGAATTAAGGTCTCCTAATCTCATGTTTCAAAGTCGAACTGTTCATTGAAGTTAAAAAGAATTGCCAAAGACCATGATCTGAGTATCAGTACTAACACCTTTAAAGTTGCGTATTTATTTCCTGGTAGATAAGCGTGCTGCTAGATATACTACAGATACCTCTCAAACAACCCAACATGAAAACAAGGTATTTCCAAATGGGCATGTAAGTGTTGAGACAGGATAAGGGACAAGAGATTAAAAGACTGGCTTCTGGGTGGCAGGTTTCCAAAAAAGTTAACTAAAATAGGCCCAGAGCACAGCGAATTTTTGAGTATATCCATTTGCTTCAATGGCTTTGAGGAAGCTATCTTGAGTACTAAAATGGTGACTTTGTGACAGACGTGACTTCTAGTGACAGATGATTGTCTTTGTTACTTGTTAAATGTGGACAGGAAAAATACCAAAATAGCACTTACCTGAAAACATCATCATGTGTTGAAAGTTGCTGGGAATCTTTTGTTTTCGACCCAAATTCAAAAGGAAAGAAAGTGGATATATGTTGCAAGCTCTTGCTATAAGAACTGCCACCTAAAATGTAAGATGTTAAGGAAAAGGGTGGAGAAACTACTGAAAGAACAGACAATTTAAATCCAGTATTTCTTCATAGTTATTTTTAAAGTGTAATTAAAATGAATATGAGATTATCTCCCTTCAAATTTTACATATCACATCCTTCTGGTTCCAACTTCATTATAAAACCATGCAGTGGCAGAGTTTGTCTTCCCCAGACATCCTATTTCAGATTGATCATTACATATCCCACTTCAATCACTCTACTTTCACTCATCAAATTTGTATCACATGTGACTTCATCTACAGTCCTTCAGTAAAATGCCCATCGTCAATTGCAGGGATGGCATTATCTCCTTCAGCAGCAATTTGCAAAGAATAAATGTGCTTTTGGACATGATTACTTTCTTATTTCCTGAGGATTCATATTGTCTATATCCAGCATTTTTTTTTTTTTTTTTTTTGAGATTTTT
This sequence comes from Nettapus auritus, assembly GCA_011076525.1. NCBI lineage: Eukaryota > Metazoa > Chordata > Aves > Anseriformes > Anatidae > Nettapus > Nettapus auritus. The sequence continues at coordinate 1,877,199 of CM021773.1, read as the reverse complement.
TCAAAAGGGTTTCTTTATTACTGCCCTGTGGAACTATCATGAAAGTAGCTTTAATTAGAAACATAATGCTATTTCAGACTGAAAAAAAAAAGACTATCACATATCCTTATACGTGCTTTTAGCAGGTGCTGTCCTTCCTTTGTCTTGTGACTCTTAGGGCTCAATTACAGCTGCATGAGTCTGAGACATGCTGTGGAGTGTAGAATCAATGAAGCAATTGAGTGGCAGTGTCTGGGTGCCTCTTATCAATGAGGCCAAGAGCCTGCTTAAAGCTTCCATGGACCCGGGAGAACGAACGTTAGCAGTGGTTGCTTCACATGCCCTGTGCTCGCTAGACTAGTGCGACCCTGTTGCAGTCTCGTGGTTCTTAGTGTGAGGGAACAAGGGAGAGGGGTCCCTGCAGTGCTCTGCAACATGGTCTCCCTTCTGGGTTGCCGAGTGCTGCTCTTGTGTTCAACTGTCTCTCTGTGCTAGGACTGCAGGACACAATATTGCACTTGCATCATTGCACTGGTGGGTTGCAATGGGCTCTGCCATTTAAAGCAACCTGTAGTAAAGGGAACTGGAATGCAGTTCTTATTATTCATTGGGAAGTTGCACATACAATTACTCTAAATAAGTGTGATCCCAACTTTCAAAGCTTCTATAGTTCATCAAAAAAGTAATGAGCAAAGGGCCACTGCTTTTTTTTTATTATTTTTATTTTTATTTTTTTTTAATAATTTGATGAATGAATTGTAAAAATGAATTGTAAAATGAATTTGCTGAGAAACCGTGGCAGAACTGAAGACGCAGACTTTCCTACCCACCTCTGGGGCACTCACGATGTAAATAATTCCCTGTACACTAGAAATATCAAATACAAAGAAGGAAAGATATGAGCAGTGCTAAGCTGTTGGATTTTTTTCAGGACTTCATATAACTATGTACTTTTGGGGAAGTTCTACTTATGGCACATAAGTTCTGCTTATGGCACTCTCTGAAGGCAGCTCTACAGTTTGTGGATCTACACTGGCTTTGTAAGATTTTGTGTGCCTGCACCTGTCCACACAGATCTGTCCCAATACATATCCCAATTTCATACCTCACCTCTAAACCTACTATCAAGCACAGTGTCAGAAATTCCCCAGATGGTTTAAAGCTATTTGCCTTATATCTGCAAACCAGAAGCCCTAAGACCGCCAACTTACATACAGTGAGGCAGTTTTTGAGATATGCATAATAAAGACAAGTGCTGCTTTTTTTTTTTTTTTTTAATGGAGCACACGTTCTTTATACATACTCAGAAATAAAAATATATTAACATATATAAATATATATATATAAACACAGATAAATACTTCTATAGAGCAAAGGATACAAATGCACCAAAAATAAAAAGAGGATTGAAGATATGATTTTGAAATGTGAATAGTGCGAGTCCCATGTAACAGAAGATGACATTCTCAGCCAAAAAATTCATGAACTCGAACAACTTAAAGGAGAGAGAGAAAACATAATTATGATTCCTGCCTGTAACTAAGCACTTTATTACAAAGTTTCCTTGGCATATGGAATGATTTAGATGAAAGGAAAAGGAATCACACCCATTTCAAGTGTAGATCTAAAAACCATTTAATTTGTTATATGGTTTAGGTAATCCCAGTTACATGTTTTTCTCTGATTTGTGTATGAAAACTTGACACAGACAAATGGTAAAATACAGGAACAGCAATTAAGTTATACAAGCTTCAGTGGAAGCTGTAAGGTAGCTGAGAGGATTTAGCTTTTGTCAGGTTTACACAGGTGAACATGGGAACTGGTCAGATCCTGACTACACAAATGACAGCACAGTACAGTAACAGGGATGGTACAGGAATGTCAAGAGAGAAAAAAAATTCCGGAGTGCATTTTTAAGAACCTTTGCCTTTAAAATATAACATGATCTTTTTATTATAAAGAATATTATTCCGTAGGTGATTTTATCACATTATATGGATATAAGTTTGAAGTACTAATTTCTAACCAAAGTATTTAAAATATCTTTTAGACATATTATAAATAAGGCTAAAATACATTATTATGGTAGGATTTCTTTCTGTGAAAAAAACAAGCAAAGCCAAAATACTAATTTGCCTTTAGGGGATGTTCCTGATTGCATTCGCAGCTTATTATAGAAATCTAATATAAAGTATAAATTTTCATATTTATCCACATCTGGAAAAAATCAATCATTGCTGCCAAATAACTGCAGGGGAGAGAAGATGAGGATTTAGACTTCTGAAATCACTTTTGGGCTCAGGAGATACAGAATTAGTGCTGAAGTTTGTCAATCTGTCTACAAACAGTCATACATCACTCTACCAGGATTGTTACTATGGAGATATTTTCTTCATCTTCAGTGGGCTTATGTACTTTTCTTAATACGTTTGTGCTTCTAAAAATAAATATCCAATAGCAGTCAATAAGATCTAACAAAGAAAAAATGAGAGCTGTCAGAGTCATTATTTTAAACGAATTTCAGAGGCAAAAAAACCTAGTAGTATATAGAAGATATTGTGGACCCTGTGGCAGCACCATTAATTATCCCAAGCTCACATTTTGTGATCCCCATTTTGTACTGCATTGCTGAACAATGCGAAAACAAACACAAGAAATATTTGCAATTTAGCAGACTTTAATTAAATTAAATTTAAATTTAAATGATAAACTAGTTGTTAAAATGTCCCAAATTATGGGTTCTAGTGACCCATAATAGTTATTAAGATATATCTTTGCATTTCCATATCGGAAGCGAACAGGATCCCATTTCTTTGCGGGCTTGTCACTTTGTGCATTTTTTCTAATGATGTAAACTTTCAGGACTAATCTTTCAGGAGTGTCATGACAGGATTGGCATATCTATATCTATACATTTGTATATATATATACAAATCTTTGGAGGGAAGCGAACTGCTATGCTGAGCCCCAACTGCATGCTTTCATTGTTGGGATGAGGTAGAGGTACTCTAAAGGTTTCAATGCTGGGTGATGTTTTGCTTTTCATTTATTTATAAAATCTCATTCAAGACTTACTGTAAAGTGAATCTACTGTTTCAAAAGCTAAAGTTTATTATCTTTTCAAACTCTTTGTTGACATACAGTTTTGGAAGGAAAATAGATTTTGCTGCATCATTGGTTTTGCTGTACATTCTTCCTCAATTGTCTTCAACAGTAAATTCACACTTTTAACTCCTGCCTGAAGTGTTTTCATGACATTACTGCTTTCAGACTTCTCACCCCTTGTCTCTAAACAATCTGGTCAAAATGCAGTCCTTAGGTATTTCTGTGAATTCATTTTAGAGCAACTTTTATGTTTCCCTATAGCTTCACCTTTTCTGGCTACATGCATATTGTTTCAAACCTTCAGAACTATTTCAATAAGTGATTCCTAAAAATAAAAATCTAAATCTTGACTATGTGTTTTCAATCAACATGAACAGCAAGTACAGTATATTACTTTGCTCACTGGGACAGTGTTTCCTATGTCAAGAGCATAAGACTATTTGTTCTCTTAGGCTATATTTTAGGGTTTATGAGATGCTTGTTAGCATCATCTATGTTAGATACATTCAAGACCGTAGTCCACTGCAGTTCTTGAATCATGTTCCTGGTGATCATGAACTGGTTTGTTTGCAAGAGCGAATAATCCAAATCCTGTGTTTTATTATTTTTTCCCTATTAATTTCAGTCCTGAACCAAGTTTTTTTTTTTTTTTAAATCTCTAATTTCTTACTGTTTCAATCTTCCAGTATCAGAGCACTGCCTGCTAGTTTACTTCCTTTTTGTGGCAAAAATTCAGGTGCTATTTGAATAGCTGATTTAGGGTAGACTAAAGAAATGAGACTCCTTCCTGTTCCAGGCACAAGTATAAGGGATTCAGCCTTATGAGGGATGCAGCTCCTTAGAACAGTAAAATTAGTTCGTTAGCCTCTTTCATGGTCTTCTGTGTTCCCCCTATAGTTTGCTCTCTCTTTTTAAAAGCATGTCACTCATATGATGCATTTATTCATGAAGTGCAGCCTGTTCAAATTTCCTACCCTGCGTTAACAAAAAACTGGAATATTAAAATTATCCTTCAGAACTAGTTATTGGCACAAAATAAGTTATATTTGAGTGTCTTTTCCTGGAACATGACACTTGTAGATATAATGTAAAACTTAAACATGGTCCTCCAGACTTCCCAAGATTTTCTGTTCCTTCACTTTTATTGCTGTATTCAGCAGAGTGTTTCTTCAAATTCTGCTTTTGTTCGATAGCAATTGTGGTTTAACAGCTGATGGGCAGCTCAGCTCCACCATGCTGCTCTCTTACTCCTCTCCTCAAAAGGACAGAGGGATGAAAATATGATAAAAAAAATAAAATCTTGTGGTTTGAGATAAGGAACAGTTTAGATAAAGGAAAGTAAAAAAATAATCAAAGGCCATTCAGAAGCAAAAGGAGAAAACAATTATTCACTACTTCCCATCAGCAAGTGATGTTCAGCCATGTCTTGAGAAACAGGGCCTCAATATGGATAATGGTCGCTTGGGAAGACCAGTGATTTCATAACGAGCTCCCCCCAGCTTCTTCCCCAGCTTTTACTGTTGCATGTGACAACATTTGGTGTGGAATCTTCCTTTGGTAGGTTTAGGTCAGCTGTCCTGGTGAGGTCCCCTCCCCAGCTCTTGCCCACTGCCAGCCTGCATGCTGTGGGGGTTTGGAGAGCCGGCTTGGTGCTGTGCCAGCACTGCTCAGCGATGGCCAAAGCACTGCTGGGACAGCAGCGCTGCTCTGGCTGCCGGTGTACAGCACAGCCCTGTATGGGCTGCTGCGGGGGAAGTTAACTCCATCCCAGCCAAACGAAGCACAGCAATACAGGGCTTATGGAGATACTCCGTTAAGCATTTAACTGACACTGCTGTGTAGCATAAATCCCACCAGAACAAAACTATTCTAAAGAGATCTTCTGATTCTGTGATGTTTTAAAGATGAGATGTCAAGACCTTTTGATAAGAAGTGGAAGAATAGGAGGAGTAAATTTTCTTCTGGAGGTCATAATTTTCTGGGACACCCAAGGATTTCCAGGAAGAGTTGCATCACACACACCCATCTCTGAAAAATGCCATTTTAAATTTTATTTTATTTTTTGGTCTGTGCAACCATAAGCAAGGTCCTTGCTACGGTCTGTAGTCTGCTTAAATGGGACTCAAAAATTTGCCTTATGTTGAATATATATTCTTGTAAGTAGGGCTACTTTCATGGAAAAAAAAAAAAAAGGATTAGAATCCTAGATATTAAGTCCTTAGAAGTATTTTGTTCATAACCATAAATTCTCTTTCTTTGCCTCCCACATAGGCCACTAACGTATTTCTACTTTAAATGAAATAGACATTAAAATGCTCATATGCTGCCATTAATTTCCCTAAGGCTACCAGAAAATTATACTAGAAACCATTTTAATATACACATAGTAATAAGACATTTTTTCTGTATAAAACTAGAAGAGCCCTAATTTTTAATGTGCCATTTCTACCTCTGCACATAGTCTATAAATCTGCTTATAGTTCTAACGTAAGAGATGTAATAAATCACTAATGTAAGTTTGAAGTAATGTCAACATGTCTAAGGTTAGAGTATTAATTACAAAAATATAAGTGCAACCTGAGCGCTTGGTTTAGGTGTTAGCTCAGTGAATTACTGACACTGCTATTTGCTTTGGTTTGTTTATTTTCTCCGTAAGAGTGGGTATTACAAAAGACTGATGTTAAAAATATCTATTAAATTCAAATTAACATTTATGCATTTAAAACCTCATTGTTCACCAGATATACCGATTTTGTTGTTGTTTTTGTTATTATTTTATTATTATTATTCTCAGCCATTGTAAGAGCTCAGAGGGATGTGCAAAGAATCAGTTTCAGGTTGGGAATTTCTTCTGGGAAGCGTCACCTGGAATTCTCACTGGTAGAGAAAGGAATGAATGCAAATAATGTACACCTTAAGCCTTGCTGTAACCACTAAGTTTCTCTCTTCTGATGTTTTACTCTAAGTCATGTGAACCATTTTATATAATATGAAAACTGTATTAGTTCTAACTTTTGAGTGAGGTAAGGGAAGCACCTTCTTTTTTCTTCTCCTTTCTTCATTCCTTCCCTCCATCTCTGCAGTTAAGTTCATGCCAAATAGGGAAACTACACCAGGACACGTTTTGCAAGTTGATCCACTTTATAGAACTACTTAAATTTTCATTGAGTGTTAGGGAGATTATCTAGGTAAGTAATTAGTGCACCTGGAAGATGGGACACTCTAAGTTTCCATTTCTCCTGCACTAAAAATAGCAAAGGACAAAATGAACATATTCTAGACCACAGTCCCGTTATGGTTGGGGATATGGAAAATGAAAGATTTATCAAATCCTAACATTTTAAACAGCATTCTTTCATCTCAGGGGAATAATGTTAGTATGAGATTACTGGGGAAGAGCAGACTTACAAACGGCATTCTTTCAGGGGAATAATGTTAGTATGAGAGTGTTGGGTAAAAGCTGAATTAGATTATCAAGAATTCATTTCCTGGAAAACTCAGTGAATTTTACTCACTAATGGGAATTCTTCCATTTAATTTAATACCTGTTGAAGGAATGTCATCCACCTCTTGCAGGTACTTGCAAGCCTCTAGTTGCATTGATTTATCTAGCAACATGGCGGAATGCCACCTGTCTAGGGGTTACATCTTACAGTGATATATTCTTGCGTGACATCAAAGCAGGGAGAGTTGCAATAGTCTGACAGTAGCTGGGAAGCTGGGATGTGAAACTGATTATACTTTGTAAGAGAGATTTGGAGGTGACAGAGCTCTTAAAATCCCAAGCAGTCGGTGTTAAGTGATGGTTATGAAACTTAAGATATTTGAATAATGCTATTTAATTAGAACACAGCTATAAAAATGTTCCATGAAGTCAAGGATATTGATAAATCAATAGTTGATGAAAATTGCTTTTCCCTAGCTATTTTGAATTAAAATGTAGTGGGAATTCAGACTACCATATTTTTGTAAGATTGTAGAAGCCTTTATTATAGCCCAATTTCTTTATTTAATCTTACTCTTTTGATTAAAAGTTTCAAAATCTGAAAAAGAAGGTTTGATTTGAGGCTCTTGCCTGAAATTCTTTCTACAGCTGTAATGAATCTTCACAGCATAGTGATATAGTGCTCATTTCTAGAATAACAGTCTTAGATGAAAGAATCAGCAAAAGTAACTCAAATTCATGATAGACCATGAGCTTGTATATGGTGATAATTTTGATATCCAAGAATTATTTGACTGTAAACTTACAAACACAGAAGCAAATTCTAACTTTTTTTTTTCTTTTTTTTTTTTTTTTTTTTTTTTTTTTTTTTAATGTCCTGGTGCAAAGTTCTGGTCTTTTTTGTTAGTAGGTTTTGCTACTGAATTCAATAAATTTAAGCCTAAGAGATTTATGGAAGGCACACAATAACTTTCTATTTCTCTCTAGAGCTGAGAGGTTAAAAAGATTCTTAAGGGCTGAGGAAGAAGTGGGAAACTGAAAGGAAGAAGAAATAAAGAAAGCATCAGAACCAAGGGAGAAGAAAGGCCAACAATGTTTTGCATTTACACATTATGTAGATTATGCCACATCTTTGTGGCATAATCTACACACTACCGCTAAAGATCAGCATGGGAGAAGCTGGATAAATTACTGGCAGAGGACGTGTTAGCTTCTGACTATCAACAGTAAAGTAAAAATATTGGTCCCAGACATTAAAACAAATCCTTTCAATTTGTCATAATCTGGAATATCTTTGCTGAACAAAAGAAGTTTAAACCAAAAATATTGAAATTTAAGCAGATGAATTCAAATATTTTTCTTGTTCTAAGCTACTGAGAGCAATGAAAACAAGAATGAGAATGATTTAAGAATTAAAAACTTCAGAACTTCTAAAAAGGTTTGACCTCGGGGTGAATGAAAGTACAGGTTGGTTTGTATTTACAATGAATCTGCCAACATCATTAATTACTTGATTCAAATCAGCCCTCAGAAAGAACTTTGTTATTTCCTTTTATCAATTAATTGGCAAGGAAGAGAGACTGTTCAAAATCTAAAACTCAATATATTCATTTCTTATATGTGTTGGGCATGGAAAGCAGTAGAAACTTTGCTATGCGCTTGTGATAGTACAGCCAGATTCAGAGCGTCCTGAGAAGAATTTATATGTTGACTTCAATAGGCCTTGGATCTAGCTGTAGAAAAATTAATTATTCTATCATTACTCTTGTAATTAAATTGCCTAGGAATGGGGATGGGGGGCAGGGATGTCTGCAAACTTTTTTTTTTTTTTTTTTCCCAAACGTGCATGATTTGTAAGAGAGTAAACCTTTTAGACCACTCTCTGCCTTCCCTGCAGTACAACCAGCTTTTACAGCTATAAATCAAGCATTAAATTGTTCTTAGTAAGACACCTTAATGGAACATATTGCCAAAATGGAGAGGGTGATGCTGTTGCTCCTAGAGCTTCTCATCTAACTTGTTATTTAGTACATGAAGTGAGAACAACCATTTTCAGAGTGCTTATTTATCTTTAATTCCTGAACTGAGATGTTGCAGGCACAAAGGGAAGAAGATCCTCAGTGCTCGGCTGTATCAAGACAATATGCTCAGGGATTACTGCAGTTAAAGCTCTGCATGTTTACTCTAGCAGTGAGTGCTGTGCTGTTCTGTAGGCATTAAGGAAAGGTTCTGTTCAAGACACGGCACACCAGATTGTAGTTGGAGAATAATTTGAAAGGTTTTAAAGAACTTTTGACTGGTCAGCAATTAATGGTGGTGCTAGAATCAATGTGTTTAGGGATGAATTTGGAATTTTCTGGGAATATTGATAGATGATCTGTTAGCTGATAGAGGAAAAGGAAAAGGAAGAGGCCATGAACAGCATGTGTTATCTAGGATTAAGCTAGTATTCTTACAAACCTGAGATCAGAGAATAAATTACATCAAGAAGAAAAAGAACTAAAAAGGCTGCAAAATAATAATGACATCAATAAAAAGCAAGCTTTTGCTTATGGCCTACTGTGGATATCTTGAAAGAGACTTTCTTGGAAGCCGTCTTTCTGGGGCAGTAAATTGAGAATCAGGTGGAAGAAGAGACATTATGCATTGACAGTTAAGGGCTATGGAACATCGGTAAAAACTAAGTAAAAGAAAGGAACAGTTTGTGGCTTTGCTAAAGCCAATTTCAATTTTTTTTTTTTTTTTTTTTTTTCCACAGCTAACAAAGGAGACTTTAAAACCCAACTGCTCTCCTTCTGGTCAAAGAGAAACAGTAATGTTGTCAATATTATCTAGTTTGTAAAATTGTGACAAACTAATACATTTTTTGTGTTTGTGCATTTATGTTAGAATTAGAGAAACTGTTGCTGATTTTTCAAAAGCAAAATTCTAAATCAATCTCATCTTCCTATTTTTTTTTTTTTTTCTTTTTTTTTTTTTTTTTCCCCACCCCTCTCAAGTGTTTTTCTATGACTTGCTATTGCCTCAAATGATCAATTCAATTTCTGTGGAGGACAAATGCAATTTATTCCATTTCAATTTGCTGAGAAGAAATATTCTGTAATATTAATTCTGGAAGTGAGTTCATAAAAACAATTTCCTCCCTTGCCAAGGTTTGGGTGTTTGAAAGAAATTCACTTAGTCTTTGACATATTAGGAGCTAGTAATCAATATGAAGACCTATCAGGAAGAGAAAAAGAAATCTTCTTATGAAGTCTGTAGTGTCCTTTCTTTGTGCTTTCTGGCAAGAATTAAGACTGCAAAAAATTATTTGATGTCAATGACTTCAATCCCATTGCAAATTCAACATACGTGACACCACATTTTCTCTCTTTGCAACTATAGAAACAACAGTATTACAGCCTCTGTCTACCCATATTGATGCTGCCCTTTACAGTCTGTAAAATTTCAGTGAAAAATGCTCTAGAGCTGCAAATCAAATCTCTAATTTATCTAAATCCAGAAAACAGTAGCAGTATTTGCATGTGGTTTTCTAATGAGAGGCTGCTCTATTTTTGTCGAGTGCATATTCTAAGATAGGAGAATGCTTACTAAATAACTTCTTGACTTTCTGTGCCATAGCTATTTGTTCAGGGCTTTTCTATAAACGTGCTGTTTTGTTATCTGTCTGTTTACAGTGGTTGAGGAGAATGGACACAAGACTTTGTCACTTTCTAATGTACGGAGTTTCCTCTAAGAACTCCTCTTGCTCTAACAGCTGATGAATAACATGAGCTCCTGACCACGTTAAGCTGTATTTATTATCCCGAAAGACCTATTGCTGGTAAACTGACTTTTAACTACATTACTATGGTAGAACGCTACCTGTTAGAATTGTTCTGTAGTATTATTTGCAATTACTTTGCAGACTTGCAAACGAGTTTATGTAGCAGGATATTGAATTAGTAGTACCGATGATCTGATCTTATATGGGTGGGATTTTTTTTTGTTTTGTTTCATTTCTAGGATGATCCTTAAACAGCTTTCCTGCCTCTTCATGTAGGCTACAGTTTAAGATTTGATGATCCATTCAGATAAAAGACAGAAATGTGAATAGCAACTATGTTTTTGTGTCACATTTTTTGCCTAGATATTGGAGTATATGTCTTTTCTAATCTAGCAGTCACCTGTTCTTACAGACATAATCTAGAGTGCTGACTGTATGGAGTTGAGATAAATGAGGCACAGAATGTGTGGGGGTTTTGCTTGAACATTAAGTGTGAAAGGTCCTATTACTTAAATACAGAAAATGTCAGATACTCACTGGCGATGCACATTAAAAAGGACCTTCTTGTGCATAAAGCACAGGGAAGCTGTCATCAAGTACAAGTTAGCTTGGAAGCGGCTGCAACCTTGGTACTTCCAGTCTGAGTAAATAATTGGCTACAGTGAAGAGCTGTCTAACACGCTGCATGTGTGTCTGTGAGATACATTTAAAAAATTGCAGATGAAGGGTAAGTGGAGATGAACTTAAAATTAAAGAAAGAAAATTATCAGCAATGCTTCTATGTCCATTTTACATAGCACAGAATACACTTCTGTGTATGTGTGTACATTCACACACTGATAGCACATGTAAAAGATGGTAGGATTTAGCACAACCTGGACAAAAATTTAAAAGGGCAAAAATACAAAAGCTACAACAGATGGATATTGCTAGGGTGCAGAGTCTGTAAGGTGAAATCTTGATCCTGAAGTAAGTGTGCACACAAAGAGAGCCAGTTGGTACTTGAATCCAAATGGTAGAATCATAATTAATTTCAGTGGGACATGTCTGCATTTGGCTATAATGACTTGATATGAGAAGACCAGAAACTTGGAGAAAGAATTGTAAAGAATTCTCGTGTTTTCAGATCTACTATGTCACTACTAGTGCCCTTGGTGTTGTTTCACAAATCCCACTACTGATCCCAGAAACAAACAAACAAAACACTGTAAGACAAGCAGAAATTAAAATCCCTAAACTAAGATACACCTTCAACTGTACTTTTAAATCCAAGAGTTCAGGCCACTCCTTATTTTTCATAAAAAATAGCATGTTTAGTGAATAGATAAAACTAGTCTTTGATGCATTTTTAAAATAGCTCTTGATATGAATCTGTAGGAAAGTGGGAGGTGGGTGGAATAGAGAAGTGTCATCTGGCACCTCGTGCAAAGAAGTGGTTTTCCAAGAAAAGTATTAGTCACTACATGAGAGTGTGCTTCTGAGGATGCTGAATGTCTGTATTGAATTATCAAACACCCAGAACTCTTCTGAAGTTCGCTGGAGGCAAAGGGTGGTCCACACCAACTAAACTAGTGAGACTGAAGCAGAGGAGAAAGAAATTGATGCTCAAACTTATGTGATATTTTCAGTATTTTAGGTGAATGGAAGCAGGTATGTACTCCATGAAAAGACAGAACACTGTCTTTTAAATGAATTTTAATCATGATGTAGGCATTTACTTTGAAAGATTTTGTCTAAGGGGTTTTTAGCCCTTGATGATTTCAGCAGATGGCACCATGAGAAACAGAGACACAGCTAGCTGTTTAGTATTTCTTGCACTGTGCTACCATTTTGTACAAATGTCTCTTTTGAAGGTATACAATCCATTAATCACATAATGGAAACACAGCTGTGCAGTCACTAAAAAGATGGGATACTGACAGATAGTTTAGACTGTTAACAGTGCCTCATTTTTATCTATTTATTTTCTTCTTATTCCAATGCATTGTGTGAGAATTTTAGTGTTAATTACATCTTTTGAAAAAGTTTTGACCAAGGTTTTTGGGTGGGTTTTAGTTGATACTGAGATCTACAGAGAGTGGCCAGTGATCAGCAGTCATGTAAGAGTCATACAAATTAAAAAGCAAGCATATACAAAATAAATTTCAGATTGCAAGAATGGACCTTAGTCAACAGCAGCTCGGTAATGCCAGAAACTACAAAACAGCTCTGATTCCTTCAAGCCTCCCACTGCCCTAAGCCTCTCTGGGCAGTGCAAAGTCATTGCTGTTTGCAGAGGAAGGAGAAGCTCCGAAACATCAGCAAATCTGTTAGCTCCCAAACCATGCTGACTTCCTTCTGTCAGGTCAGTGCCCATTTGTGATAAAACACTTGATGCTTTATAAAAATCACAGTGTAACCTTCCTAATCATGCAAGAAATACCTGTCTTAATTCCTCCACCAAACACAGTGTCCCCACAGTAAAGCACATATTGGCACATTCTCATGCAAGTGTAAGGCAACAAAGGGCTATAAGAAAGGAACCTACTAGTAATGCCCTCAAAATTAAAACTTTTTAAACTATGTGCTTAATGCTTCCATTGCATTGTGATTTAGAGGTTGGGAACACTTGGTTGGATTAGTTTGGAGAAAAGAAAACTGAGAGGTGATCTCACTGCTCTCTGCAACTTTCTGAGAAGGGGAAATGGAGAAGGAGGAGTTGGTCAACAAAGACGGGATGCGTGGGAACAGCACAAGGCTGCTCAAGGGCATGTTCAGGACAATAGGAAGAATTTCTTCACTGGGAGAGTGGTCAAACACTGGTACAGGCTTCCTGGTGAGGTGGTTGATGCCCCAGGCCTGCGTCAGTGCTCCAGAGGCATTTGGGTAACGCCTTAATTAATATGCTTTAACTTTGGCTAGCCCTGAGTTGGTCAGGCAGTTGGACTCTGGTCGTTGTAGGTCCCTTCCAACTGTTCTGTTCTGTTCTGTTCTGTTCTATTCTATTCTATTCTATTCTATTCTATTCTATTCTATTCTATTCTATTCTATTCTATTCTATTCTATTCTATTCTATTCTATTCCATATATAATAAACAATGCAAAGTAATACAAAACAGATGCTTTACAGAGGTTCATTCCATAATCAGGAAATTCAGTGATATATCCTGTAGTAAAATCACCTAACACAATACATGTGAAGTGTCAGTGTTTCAGACAAAGCAAAAGTTAAAGAGAATATCATTACAATTAGGACAAAATTTTATATTACATTACTGTATTTTAAGAAAGAATCTCAGCACTTTTACTTATATATTAATATTATATTTGGAACCTCCTCATTTATAGCATAATCCACATCTCATTAAAGTCAGAGGACTTCAGTTCTTGACAACTATTAAATTTGTTTACCTGTATGAAAATGAAGAGATACTTAAATGAAGAATCCTACCTTTATTTATTTATTTTTAATCTCTATCACAAATTCTAAGATGAAAGAGTTGTGATTGTGAGTGTTTAAGGGGATGCTGTATTTATCAGCTTTTAGAAAACCAGAATTTGACTAAAATATAATTCAACATAAAAGTAACTATATATGCTCTCTCTATATAATGGGATATTAAACTACACTTTGCTCTGAGTCCTACATGTTGATGGTGCAATAGTATTTTCATAGGTCAGGATTAGTTTGATTTTGTTTTGCTTTTCCTCCCAGTGTATTCAACAACTGCAGTGATATGGACGTATGAATAATTAGGAAGAGACCTGATCTGATGGTCAACATACTTAGATGAAATTATTTTCACAGCACTAGAAGATGCACTTTACAAAGCTGAGGTATAAGGCTGGATCTTTGCATGGACACAGACTTAAAAACTGGGGATAAGTGCTAGCAACTCACAGTAAGGAGAAATGTTTCAGAGGTCATTCTTCAAACCTCTTGTGAAAAGACTGAGAGGTACAATAATAGACGTGTGAAATAAAATTACATGACCTGCATAGCTCTATGAATCAGCTTTTTGCTTCTGCAGTAGCTTACTTAGCCCCATACAATTTGACTCCCCCATACAGATTTAGAGTCTCATTTGTGATTCAGAGCCTCTTTCTAAGAAAATACAGCATGTGTCTCCACTTGGAATTCCCATATATATTCCTCTATATGCCAATGAGAATTTGGCTTGCAGGTTTGAATTTCAATTGCAATGTTAGCTAATGGCTGGCATCTGCTACTGTGCTGTAAAGAGTAAACTATAACCTTAACAATCAAAGAACTTTATTAATATTTAAAGAAAATGTTTAATGTTTAAACAGATTGTAAAAACTTTAATGAAGCTATTTGGGAACTAGTTTGCATATGGCATTATGCTGCCTTAGCCTTACAGCATCAAAAACTATATCATTTTCCAACAAGATGAGCTTCTCCGTAAGAAGTATTGCTTTCACTACAGTTCTGGCTTTCTTCAGGGTGTGAATTACATTTGAGCATGTGTATTTTCCATTTCCTGTGCTTAAGCAAAATGAACAAAAATCATTTTGCTTTGTTTTTCAACATTTGTTTTTAACAGGTCCAAAATACTTTTTTTATTCATGGGTGTGTGTGGGTGGAAGATACTGTTCCTTAAAAAATGCTGATAACAAAGGGACACATGCTTGATAGAAACTAATGAGGCCAGGGTAAATCTGCACATTCTTAGTTGAGGAAACACCAAAACTGGTATGCAAAAACAGAGAAAAAAAACAGAGATTAAAGAATAGAGTGCAGAATTGGATACATGGACAGGATTACTGTATGTGGACACAGTATTTTCAGTATTATGGCTAGGATAGCAGTGAGTCTGATCTCTTCCTTTGAAAAACATATATATATATATATATTTAAGCATTTAATTAGCGATATACCATAGTTATAAATGTTATCATTGTGTAGCAATGTTTCCTATTTGCTTACCATCCATCACATTGCACACAGGTAAAAGAGAGAAAACAATTATAACATCTCCACATAAATTTAAGGGGAGCTGCATGTGAGGAGAGTGCAGATTAACATTCTTTTAGCATGTTAAGTAATCAGGAACATCAGTCAGATAATGGGGGATTTTGCTGAGAAATTCAGATTGAAAGACATGGTAGTATAATTCCTTTTATAGAAATCACGATTTTCTTGTGTTGTTATGATTCTTCTTGTTAAACCCACATAGTAAGCAGCTTTAGCTTTCTTTATAGCATTATACAATTCTACAGGGTTCCATAAGATCTTATGGTACATCTGGTCAAACAATACGTTTGGCACACTTCCCATCTTCAGCTTTTTCTGCTAAACACAGAAAATAACTGTGTAGAAAACTGAAATTCATTGTACACTTGCTGTCAATTCCAATCCATTTTAAAGGTGATAATTATTACAAGCACTAAGCATGTGGTGCATATTCAATTAGAGATAAGAAGGCAATTTAGAAACCAGGGCAGCCTGTTTGTAACAGACCCACTGACTGTAGAGATGCACACGAAGGTCCAGCTCAGGCAGGCACTGCTAAGTGCACAGTGTGCTGGTGGTGCAGCGGGAGCTCAGTGCCTCGAAAGGTAAACCTGGACATCATAAGAGAAAGCGTGGGACAAGAGCGACTGGCTACAACGAGGGGTTGCTTCTCGCCACGGTGCCAGGGTAAAGCTGTATGGACAGCTAATACCTAAAGATATGTGAGCTTTTGGACTTTTAGCAGGATCTAAAACTGCGACTTGTCTTGTTTTCCATATGTTAGCTGTCTCAAAATTAGCAGAAATTTCTAAACAATTTCACATATCTACTCTTATCAGCCATGTGCTAAATGCAGCATAATCCACATCCATCCGTCTGTCCTTCCTTCCGTCCTTCCTTCCGTCCTCCCTCCCTCCCTCCTTCCTTCTCTATGTTTGCAACCTTTTCATGTTTGTATAATTTTCCTCTCTCAGAAGGACAAGTGACAGGGACATTTCTATAAGAGGACAGAAAACACCCTGAAGGTAGAGAAAACTAGGGACCCAGTACAATCTTCTGCCATGATTTTAGCTGAGTGTTAGCTAAATCTTAGACAAGGGAGCAGAGAGAATATTGCTTTCCTCCTGATCATTTTGAATAGTTGCAAAATGGAGGCTTTTCTATAGGTCCTGTCTCAAAAAAAGCAAAACCCCCAAACAACCCCCCCCCCCCAAACCCAGAGTCTGAGTGAAATATATAAGGAAATTAGTATTTTTTTTCCTCCCAAAGGTAACATTTCCAAAGTTTTTAATTTAAGCAAAATTGGCTAAAACAAGGATAAAACCATACTAATACTATTCCAATAGGAATAAATCTTCCCAAGATAGCATTTAATTTTCTCATTCTTGTTATCATAATTTGGTGCTTCTTCAGACTGTACTGACCACTGTAGCTTGGTCACCTAGACTCTTTCCTGAGCAGCACTGGCTGAAGCCCCAGTCTTTATTGCTTTTGAGTCTGGACTTGAATGGATTTAAAGAAGCTGGAAATTAGCTTTTGTTGTTATTGTTGTTGTTCAGCTGCAGAAAATAAACCATGGGGCAGAAGGGAAAATTTCAATCAGACTTTTATGCTTGGTGTCCACTTAAATGGAAGAAAGTGCTTTATGCTTGCAACCTGTTTAATGCTCAATAGGAACTTGCACTTTATTGGCTCCTTTAGGCAAGGATCTCTTTTTCTTTGAGAGTGCCAAACCTGAGTTTCATCTATTAGTTAGACAGAATTTCCATTTTACTCTCACAGTATTAACCATCAAGCATGTCATCTTATTTCAGCCGGTACTGTATTTCATTGGTACTGTATATCTGAGAAGCTAATGAAAAGATAGCCTAGTAAGAAATCTTCCTGCAGGCGCAGTGATTGTGGGATGCTGGGTAAACAGCTTCCTCCTGCACAGCACATAGGCAAGGACTGATTAGAATCTGGTACTGGTGGTAGTCTTGTTTCAAAGATAACTTTATTTTCTTTCAGTCTCTCTCTGTCAATCGTTTACGTGGAGACACCTGACCTCTCAGTGCCTTAGAGGCCATTTCTTCCTAAGTAGTGTTCCTGAACAAATCACAACAGCAGCTGCCAATTAGGCTGTTCATTTGAAAAGGATGAGAATTATGTTTTGTGGTGGTTGCTCCTTTGGTAATTATCAAAGACATTTTGCTATAAGTAGGGTTTTCCTTGGTTTTGAAATGCTCTAGAGTTTTTTAAAAGTCAAGAGACTGGATTGTAAGAGCTGTTATATCCTGACATTTTTGTGGCCTTTTCTTCCTAGAAGCGTAAACTAATTATCTATAAACAATCCAATGTCTGATAGCAGAAAATAGTTGGCATTAACCAGAGCTAAATTAATATAGGCTGTATGCTTTACAAGTACGTGTAGCTCTAAATGTTTTACCTCTTAAGGACTCATACACATAGCAGGACCAAAACCACAGGGCCCATACATGTCCTGTGTGACTGTGGAGGCTTTAAGATAAGCAACACTAAACCCATTTCATTTAGTGCTGTTGCTCCCTCTGATTTGAGAGGGCTGCTTCTCCCAAATGCACAACGGGTGCGAGGTGTCATGAGTGGGACCCCTCAAACCAGCAGATTGACACAGTTTTGGCAGTAGTAGCACATAGTCATCTCTACTCAGCTGCTCCCTTCTCTCATGGGAAGATAAAAACAGAAGCTGCAGTCCTGGCTTGTGCATTTAGCAATTACAAGCTCAGGAGAAAGTATTCTGCTACTGGAGCAGAATTTGCAGTAGATTATTTCTTTTCTTAGGAAAAGGAAGCTGATGGAAGAATCCTGTAGAAATCTCCTCTGTATCTAGAGAGAGGAGATGTGTTGTTTAAATTGAATGTAGGTCTGCTTTTGTGTAACTTGTTTACAGAGATATGTAGGCCAGTAGAAATGCTGTAAAACACCTGGATCACAGGGATGGTGCTTCATTTGGATATAGGGAGCTAAAATCTGACTTTAGCTACCTCTTTGCCTTTAGTCCTAGGACATTAATTTCACTAATCAGTCTGATGGTATTCAGGAAACATTCCTTTGACTCATTGACTTTTTTCCCTGTCTGGTAGATCTGGACATCACCATTGTGATAATTCACTTTTAAAGTTTTATTCTGCTGTGTTCAGATGTGTTCCAATTTGCTTCAGAAGTGAGTCTATAACTATGGATGGAACAGCAAAGCCTAAAGTCTATATCAAGGCTATTCAGTGGCATAACAGGGTCCCGTCTCTATAATGACTTGATTTTGTTTTTGATGAATTCAGTATAAATATATATACTTATTACTTTCATCAGTCTTCTTCAATCAGTATGGTTAATAAGCATTAAATGAAATAATATGCTTATAAACACAACCCTTTTACACCCAACAGCTTTTGGAATACAGCTCAACTTATGATGTAGATATCAGATGATTAATCCCTACCCTGTTTCCTTGATGAAAAATGTATAGCTATGTCATGAGCTAAGCAAGTTTTAAAAACTGATTGTATTTTCAAGAGTTTTCCAGAAGATATTAACTATCTCTCTGTAAGGTGATGCCTTTCCATAATCAGAGATAATCACATCTGCCTTATTGTGTGGAGATTAAAATTTGAATCAATCAGTATCCATCAATGAGCAAAGATCTAACATCCCAGTCTGAATTTTCAATCTTGCAGCATAAGTTAATTTGCTCAGGCAGTCCTAGTAACACTACACGCTTCAGTAAAGTTACTCAGAAGTTAAGAAGTTATGCAGTGCTGAGTTCTTTTGTTTTACTTTTACCCTGTTCTCAACCTTGGAGGTGAAGGGCCACTGAAATCTTAACACAGCATCTTGTACATACTGCACTCCCAGCACAGCTGAGCAATCAGGCCTGAAGCTTTTCTCTATAAGGTAGGTGTTCCCTAGTGGGTTTGCTGTCAGGATCAGGAAAAAATGTGAGTAACTGTTTAACTAGTAATGTGGTAAGAGAGCCCCTTACACTTAATTTCAGAAAGCAGCCCTCACGAACTTGTTAGACACAAGTATTTCAGAGGTCACTATGTAAACAACTTTTAGGCTGGTGGAATGACTGGAGACAAGCAGGGCAGTATGTAACATACCCCCTTGCAGGCTCGACATGCTTTGCTGTGCCTTTCAGTACTTCCCTTTCTCTGCTTCCACCAGAGATGTGTTTCAGAATTTCCTTTTCAGAATCTATAGCTTGCTGGCACAGCATTTGGTCTGAAAGCAGAGTTCTCCAAACCCTTGCACACAAAGAGAGGTTTTGCTCTCTTGTTGTGACTTGGAATTAAAGTAAAATAACTAGGAGATGATATAACTCACAACTATGTTGGAAAGTATTTATAGCTGTTAGGGAAAGTTAGAAGCTTCTCTTAATAATCCATCAATAGGAAACTGGGCTGGTCTTAGCTTGGTATTTGAGTGAAACTGAGGGAGGGCAGAGAGAAAAAAAAAAAAATAATGAGGAATGTCTTCTTTTCATGCAGAAAATACAGTATTGTCCATGCATCCCTCTCTAGAGCTGATGTATAGAGATACAGTCTGCCAATTTCGACAAGCCAGTAATTTCTCTTTATCTGGCAACATCCTGTCCAGCCGCTGACTTACTTGTAGCTGAGCAAATCAACCAAATACAACTGTACATTTGAAGAACCTAATTCAAAATATGGTCTATAATGTCACAAGATTTAGAAACAGCTGTTTGCCTGCAGCATAATGTGAGGTTATACTTGCAGCTGTAAATAATTCTAGTGAAAGCTGCACAGAATCGAATATCTTTTGATAAGGTCCTAGCAGTTTCATCTTCTCCTTCACTGAAGATATACTGGATAAATTAAACTTCATATGTACCCAACTCAGGAACGCTCTGTTTGACCTAATCTTGTTGCCATGGAAGGCAGTGTCAATTTTAGTGTTAAAATCACTGTGACCATAATCAGGTCAATGATGATGACTTAAAAATACTGCCATAAAACATCATTCACATTAAAAAACAAGCTATAAATACACACAGAATTTGTCTGAATACTTAGTGAGACTTGGGACTTTTGTATGAATGAAAACTCTGTCAAGTCTGCATTTTCACTAAATCTTTGTCATCTTTTCTTATGACAGCGTTAAAATAATCCATTGTTTGTGACACGGTTTATGTTACTTTGTAGTTTCAAAATCTGTAAGTTTCAGATCCTTAAAATGTAATAATTCTCTTTTATGGAATGTTAATAAGTGATTGACTGGATAATAAAGGATACATGGGGACTAATAATTATACGACATCTTTCAGCAGCCATTCTTAATAGAAGTTCTTAAATGCACATTTAAGGTTTTATATAGGCTTTAACTGTATATCAATATCTGAAGAAAATCATACCAGTCTCTTTTTATTTATGTGTTCTTTTAGATGAGGTATTATGAGAAATGTAGGACTCAGCAAACACCTGAGGCCAGAAACACCACCACTGTCATTGTATACCGAATTTTACCATCAATATATGAAATGTTAACAGACAGTAGAAAATGTAAAGAAGAGTATGTAAAACAAAAGAGAAAAAGCATTTGTTTAAAGACAACTAACACAATTTCACAGTCTGATTTGCAGTTTTAAATCTGATTTCCATGTTCTTCGTTAGTTTTAGCTTCAGTCTTAACTCACTGTCTTGTCAGCGTGCATTACAGCTCACCAAACCTTATTGAAAGGCCTGTCATATTGTAACAAAACAGACAGAGTGCCCTGGAATAATTCTATAAATGAACTGAAAAGCCCATGATTTCGGCCAGTAATGAACAATAAAAATGATTTAAATTGGGAGTGAGGCCATCTCTCTGAGCAACAATGTCCATTTATAATGCACTAAAGTCATACATGATTGTGACAATGCTGACTGTGTGGCTTAGTACATTTTCTTCAAGGTAAGTCTTGGGGGGAGAGAAAGAAAATGACAGTGCAGATCTCACCGAAACAGCTACATATGAAAGGGTAATCTATGAATTAGAAAATAAATTAGAATATAGAGGAATTTGACAACAATTTTTGAACAGTAATTTTGTAAGGGAGGCTGAGGATTAAGAGCTTAAGGGGGAAGAGAAAAACAGAATAGAAAGGGTGCATAAAACTCATAGGTTCTTAGAGAAACACATAATTCTTTTTCTGTGTGTTCAAGGGTCGATTCAGTTTATTTTCACTGTTACGTTTTGAACTGCTGAACGTGAGGGAATAAAAGTATGAACATGAACAAAACCATTATGCATTTAAACTAAATATTAGTTAATTCTGTTGTTGAAAAGATTCATATGTAATTGGAATTTCCTTGCCCTCTTTCTGGCTATGTATCACTAAATCATGCAGATGAATCCCTGAAAAAGACTTGTTTTCAAATTTCAACAATTATTCACAAGGGTGGTAATAGCACATAGAATTCAGTGTTTCTGCAAAATAAAAACAATTCTATAGTAGATATAAATGCTGTTGTCTTAAAATACAGTCACCAAGGAAAGTTACTGTCTTCTGCTAGAATATTTTCTCAAAGTATCAACAGCTTCTGCAGGTATGAGGAAATGCAATTGAGAAGACTTACCCTGTTCACTAGCTAACATTTCATTCTGGAAGTACCAACCAGAAACTTTTTCTGATTTAAAATCTGTGAGAGTCTGACAGTTGAACTGATACTGTGGTCAGTATTTTTTCTATCAAACTGTTAAACTATTTTTTATAGAATACTGGATTTTTGATTAAATTGAGATGTGCAAGAAGAGATGAAATTTTCTGCATAAAATTTCTAATGCTTACAACAGAGGAACTGCTGAGAAGTGTATCACGTTGCATCATGAAAATTGTAGCCTTGGAGCATATGTTTCCATTTTGTTCTGAGACAGATTTTCTATAACCTGGGGTTCTTGGGACATACGAGTCAATGTTAAAAGGGAAGAAAACAGCATTTATATGACTTGTCTCAGGAGCTAGGTAGTGACAAGGTAGTCTAATATTATTCCTTGTGCTGGAAAATATTTTCAACATTGCAATGCAATATCTCCTGTACTGAGAACAGCCCCAAGATTTTCAAAATAATTACAATTATGCTACTCACCTGTTTGGACTAAAAGCAGCTCATGTAATTTCTCATCTCTAAACTTTGAATAACAAAATGGAAAATTTTCACAATCTCTATAATTTTATCAGTTTTTTAATGAGATAGAAGTGAAATGATGTCATTGCTCAAGTGTAGGGGCTGGACAGTCTGGACTGTTTCTACAGTCCCCTTCTAAAAGTCCATATGGATCTACTCTCTCAGACCACTTCTTTCCTGTTTACCAGAGCTCTTGGATTTCTTTAACCTTGCAGCATTTTTTGTATGGAAACTGGTATAAACTATTATCTCCTTACTCTTCATCTCCTTGATTGACATTTTGGGTCTCTTGGGAAGAATATATTTTTTTGTTTGGCCAGAGAATTTTTACTGTTTTCCTGGCAAAATCTCATCTTCCCCCTAATGAAGTCATGGGCCTTTTCATTTGCATTAATGGAATCACATCCAGCAATGTTCCAGTATGTCGGTCTATTCCTTGTACCAGTTGAAGACATAAAGTCAGTTATTTCCATGCCCTACCTGTTTAGTTCTCATCCTGGAATCTGATGACAGATTGTTGTAGGTATAATGGGCCTGCGTGACTCCACAGAAAAGGACTGCAACAATACCTGAAATTCAACGAAAAGACAGTTACCTGCTTCTATTTTCTTTCCTAGGTCTTTCAAAGGGCTGCATAATTAGACTGTTAAAAGCATTTAGTAACAAAAGAACTCTAAGATATGTTTCATAAGAGCATCTTTCAAATAAAGTAGAAGTTTTTCTTTGCTAAAAACCATAAAGGTCTTGAATCTTCTGTATGGCATCATGCATTCATAGCATTTCTACTGCTGTGCCTTTGGCCCGGGAGCATAGTAAAATTTGTTGGAATTAATATGTGCTAACATATAACCATAACCTGACAATTAAGCAGAACTAAAATAATTGTAATATGAAGGACTTCAGGCTATATGAAAATTTTGGCAGAGACTGAATAGGAAAGGAAAAAAATAATTTCTCATTTTTAATACTTTCTCCCCAGACCTGACCCTGCCTCTAACTCACTAGAACCACTGAGTAACATCACTGCAATGCCATATTGTAATTAGAGTAGCTGATATGATTGTAACTGCAATTTTCTGTCAGCTCTGGACATAGACCAAGCAGAAGGAACTCACACCGAAAGAAAATAGAAAATAAAATGAAAGTGTCCACCAGTGACCATATGCAAATGCTCATGGAGAAAGAAACCTCTGTGTTTTTCTTAAACTCGGGGCATGTTTACATTGACAGTTACTTACACAACAGCTCAGGGCTTGTTCATGTCCGCTCCAATCCTCATTTCCCTGAAAACCTCCACCCACATTTCCTGAAGCATGAAGACCAAACAAGTTCTGCTTGGCTTCTAGACACACCCCTCCTCAGCATCCACTGGTTCTGTACAAAGCCAGCTTGCAGTGTGGTCAGAGCATGCCTTTGATCTGCAGGGCTTATAGACAGGCACTTTTCTGCCATTCATCCCACAGTGCTTTAGTTCTTATGCCTTTCAGCCCTTCCACTTGCTGCCTCCTGTCTAAGATGTACAACGTGCCCTAATTGGCATTACAGTTTTGATTCCTCCTGGACTGCTCTGCGACTTGTTAGGTACTTTTTAGCTCACAGGCTGCTGACTTATACTGAAATAACACTAGCGAATCCTGGAAAACTCACTGAGGCATCAAAGCAAGCACAAATATACCAGCCCAGGGTTGGGTGGTATTCATCATTGCAATGTGACCGTGTAACAGCTTTCTAGGCTTTCATTGGCTTAAACTATCATGAGCTGAATCATATAGATCAATTCTACTGGAAGCAAAAGGCTTCCCAGTTCTCAGAATGGGGAAAATAATCAGTTCTGTGCCTTCAGGCCTGGACTTGAAACTGGGAAAGGCTTCTCTCAGCTTCTCCAATATGGTGACTCTCCTGAATTTATGAAGACCAGCCAGAAGGAGCTCAGTAAGGGGGATGGAACCTACAGTCCTGCAGGCTTCAGTACAGCAAAACTGATATAAAACAATCTGCTACTTCAAAAGGATTAAAAGAAGCAGGCCAAGCTTAACACAGTTACAGGGGATAAAGGGTAGTAATGTTCTGAACAAGAATCAGGTGAAAGTGCTGGTGCCTTGACAGGTCCTTTAACAGTCTTATCTAAACCTCCAATTGTTCGAATTTTAGCAAGAGGGCCTCTGTGGCTCACTGGGTGAAATCTCCTCCTCCCCTAAAGCAAAGTAGAGATAAGGAAACATGGAAAAGTAAAAATTTAGGTAATGCTAAAACTATTTCACTTGTGGGAATATGCGTGCAGGGCAAAAGCACACTGACACACACCACTTTGCCGTTACTACCTTACCACATCTTTCTCAAGTTTCTGACTCTCTTTGGATTGCTAACCATGGAAGTGCTGTACAACAAGATCCAATTGTCTTTATTTGCAAGCCTCTCTTGTTTCTGGGAAGAACTGAGGCCTGGCATTAATATGCCCTTGATGGAAATAAAAGTATGGAGGAACAAAACAGTGATATGTATTTAGCACAAGGACTAAGTGAAAAAAAATGAGAAAGCAAATCTTTTTTTTTTTTTTTTTTTTTTTTTTTTTTTTTTTTTCTCCTCCCACAAAGCAGCGTAGACATTTTCTTTGCTTCTGGGTTCTCTTTCTATTTATTTACCAGTACTTCTCCTACAGAACACAGGCTCTGCAGCCAATAGATCTTCCACTGAGCTTTAACTGCTGTCTTGGTTTTATAATATTTATTTTCTTGTGCCTGTTTTGATCACAGAATCATTGAATGGATTGGGTTGGAAGGGACCTTAAACACCATCTAGTTCCGCTCCCCCTCCCATGGGCAGGGATGCCAGGGCCTCATCCAACCTGGTCTTAAACTCTGGGGATGGGGCATCCACAATGTGTATTGGTATATATATATTTTCTAACTGCACTAAGGCTTTTCTTTGCAGTAAATAATATGGGTAGTGGTGAGACTGTCACTGACTAAATATGTTCCAGGAAGTTCATGTTTTTATTGAGGCATAATTGTTCTTCTAAATATGTCTTTTTTCTTGGTAATTATTTTATTGTGAAGAAACTCTAGAGAGTTTATAATTTCTCAAGCCATTAAAATATGCAATGGGATGCTCAAACAATGAAATTGGAGTTAAAAAAACATACCTAATCAGTAATGTTGCTAAGGATCACTAGCTCCAGGCTCAGTAATCGGAATGGGGATAAGAGTTTGTGATTTACTTTTCTTCTACATGAATCATCATCATGTCAAGTCTTGCATTTTTAAATTGACTAGTAAATTCATCTATGATTATACAATGCTTTTTGACTGCTAAGAAACTGTTAATTATTGCTAGCAAGAGAACTGAGTGACATAAGGAATAAAATGGCCTAAATCTGATTTTACAATAGGAATAAATGATCTGAACCATGTAATTATGCAAGTGTAGAAACCAGAAACCCAGTTTCCCAGAGAATGAGGTTGAATATTTCAATCACTACAATTGGAGGCTTAATATGTACCAGCCATGTCTTTCACAATGAATGCTTCATTAAAAAGCTCACAGAAAATTGTAATGCGTTTCCTTAAAAATGATTACTTAAGACTAATGACCAATTACATGCTAATGCATCTGCTTAAGAAAGAGGAGAGCAGCACCTAAACAGGCAAATATGGAACTTTTTAGTTAGAAGGAAAAAAATGGGATGAAGTACGGATTTCTTTCTAAGACTATTAAAGCTGAATTTTGACATTAGCTGGGTTGCAAAATACAATATGGCATATAAATTAAGTTGTTAATTTTTTACTTTTTTTCACAGAGAAATAGATAAGAATAAACATAATTCTGGAACTGTAAACAGAATGTATTTATTAGCTGCAGTGAGGCTTATAAAGTGAGACAGTCCCTTTTACCAGTCTTTAGCAATCAAAGCTGTAATTTCAGGGTGCTGGAGATTAGCTCACTTTTTCAGTATTGTTTCATTATTTTAATTTTTAAGTGGCAAAGTTAGCTATTGCTGAGAGACTTAGTACTACAATTGCTGAACATGATGTGAACAGGAAAAATTTAGAGATTAAATGGGTAATCAGCTGTTGAGTGCAATATAGCTGCTTCTCTCTCTATGGATAAAGTTACTGAAAATTTTCACTTGATATAAGAATGAGAAACCTAAAAATGCAATGTTGATAGTTGTAGTGGGTTTACATGGCAAGGTTTTGGTAGCAGGGGGGCCATAGGGGTGGCTTCTGTGAGAAGGATCTAGAAGCTGCCCCATGTTTGGTAAGGGCCCCACTGCTGACCAGAGCTGAACCAATAAGTGGTGGTGTTTTGCACCTCTATGAGAGCATATTTAAGACAGGGAAAAAACCGCTGTGCCACTCAGCAGCTGGGAGGGTGAGAGGAGTGAGAAAACAGCCTTGCAGGTGCCAAGGTCAGTGAAGAAGGAGGGGGAGAGGTGCTCCAGGCGCCGGAGCAGAAGTCCCCTGCGGCCTGTGGTGAGGACCATGGTGAAGCAGGATGTCCCCCTGCAGCCCATGGAGTACCACAGTGGAGCAGGGTTCCACGCTGCAGCCCGTGGAGGAGACCACGGTGGAGCCTGTGCCCCGAAGGAGACTGCGGCCTGTGGAAGATCCCTGCCGGAGCAGATTCCGGACCGGACCTGCAGCCTGTGGAGAGGAGACCACGCAGGAGCAGGTGACCCGGCAGGAGCTGCTGCCCATGGGGGACCCAGGTTGGAGCAGTTTGCTCCAAAGGGATGGAACCCCGTGGTACGGACCCATATCTGGAGCAGTTGTTGAAGAGCTTCTGCCTGTGGACAGCCCACGCTGGATCAGTTCGGCAAGGACTGCATCCTATGGGTGGGACCCCACAGCACAGGGGACGAGAGTGACCGAGAAGGAGTGGCAGAGAAGAAGTGCTGTAGACTGACCATAACCCCCATTGCCCCGTTCCCCTGCGCCGTTCGGGGGAGAGGTGGAAGAAGGTGGATGGGGGGGGGGGAAGGTGCTTTCGGTTTATTTCCTTTGTTTCTCACGTCTCTAGCTTGTTAGTAATAAGCAATAAATCTTACTTTCTCTCTATGCTGACTCTGTTTTGCCCGTCACGATAATTATTGCGCGATCTCCTAGTCCTTATCTCAACCCTTGAGCCCCTTTCATTGTATTTTCTCCTCGCTCCTCTTTGAGGAGGGGGAGTGAGAGAGTGGTTGTGGTGGAACTCGTCTGCCCACCTGAGTAAAACCATCACAGTAGTCACTAGTGAAGTTTCAGCTGAAGCTTAATCTTTTTGAAAAGGTTTCATTAGGCATAAAATCTACCATTTCACTTGGTTTTTTGTTCCCTACATAACAGAGAAATAGCTTGTTAGCTGTTAATGTAATTAGAGAACTTACTGTTAGTTTTGCTGAATACTTGTTGAAATCCTTGATGGGATAAAAGCTAGATAATATAGGAAGGACAAAGGAGTAACTTCTGTCTTTAAAAGTATTTTGCTGATGCTGTGAACATTAACATGACACTATAAAAATTAATGCATGCATGCATGCTAATCTTAAATTAATTTCTATATTGTGAACAAAAGAGGATAAACATCCTTCTTCAATCATTTCACAAATAGGCGAAAGGATATATACCCTTATTTTTCAATGTCTTCTGCTAAAACAGGAACAAAATCTGTACTTTGAGAGAAGGGCAGCATGTCTAGTTGGTGCTTTTAATGAAAACCAAAGTGACCGGCTACAATTTAAACTTCAGAATTTGCTAATCCAAGAGAAAAAAACTTAGATTGTCTCTCCAGTTGTCAGGTCTTTTAATGGTAAAATAAGAATTTAGAAAAAAAATACAAATTAAACAACACTAACTTATAGGGAAACTAATAAATTACTGGATGAAATGTAGAACTTCTTTCAAAAAGGCAGACTGACTGGATTTCACCCCAACTTTGAAGCATTCCAGAGCTTCAGGGATGTAGGGATGCCCAATGTGCTGCACATGCCACAGTACAACAGATGACCCAATCTTGCATCAAAGGGTGAAATGTGGGAAAAGAGGACAGTGAGAACTGGAAAATGGAGAACTTATTTAAATCC
The DNA here is from genome assembly GCA_011076525.1 of Nettapus auritus. Lineage (NCBI taxonomy): Eukaryota > Metazoa > Chordata > Aves > Anseriformes > Anatidae > Nettapus > Nettapus auritus. The sequence continues at coordinate 1,848,741 of CM021773.1, read as the reverse complement.
AACAACATGGAATATTGTCAGAATGGAATGGAATTCACGGAATTGTCAGAATATCTCCACAGAGCCCACTGGACATATCTCAGTTGTCCTGGTTTCAGTTAGGACAGAGTTAATTTTCGTCCTAGTAGATGGTAGTGTGCTATGTTTTGGATTAGGTTGAGAAGAGTGCTGATAACATGCTGATGTTTTAATTGTTGCAGAGCAGTGCTTACACCAAGCCAAGGACTTTTCAGCTCCTCGCTCTGTCCTGCCAGTGGGCAGGCTGGGGTGAAACAGGAGATGGGAGGGGAGAGACCCAGGACAGCTGATCCAAACTGGCCAAAAGGCCATACCATCTGGCGTCATGCTAAACAATAGATAGGGGTGGCTGGCCGTGGTGGTGGGGCCGGCTGCTTGGGGATAGGCTGGGCATTGGTCAGCGGGTGGTGAGCAATTGCATAGTGCATCACATGTTTCGTACACATTATTAGTAGTACTGTTATTATTATCCTGTCTTAATAAACTGTCTTTATCTCAACTCACAGGCTTTACTTTCCGTTTCTCTCCCCCATCCCGGAGAGGGAGGGGGGAACGTATTTGAATGGCTGTGTGGTGTTTAGCTGCCAACTTGGTTAAGCCACAACACCAGTGCAGACTGAATCTGTGAGTGGCAGGAAATGAGACACTGTCATCTTCACCAAAGTAATAAGGCTATAAACCAAATAGCAACATCAACGCTATTCAGTCTGTTTTCACCATGGATAAGAAGCATGGCTAATTATTTTCTTAAACCTACACCAATACAGAATCAGAGTTGGAGCTTTGCTCATGGAACTCTCATCTTTGTAATTCTTAGGTTGATTTTATGTTGGAGTGACAGAAAACAACAAAAGATAAAGCTGAGGGAAATTTTTAGGTCCTCATTTGGGAAATAAGCTTTGATACTGCCTGTGTCTACTTCAAGTGAGACCTGATCTTCAGCGTGGTGAGACATGCCAGGTTTTATTCTAGACACGCTAGGAGTGTTTTTTCTGTTTATCCTAACACTATTGACTAGCAATAATAACAGAATTTAACATGGATATTTACCCTTGACTAAGAGTTACTAGTCTGATTTTATGCAACTGATCATCACTCTCAGCCTCATGCTATGCCAGAATAGGTACTTCAACAACAAATGTCTTTCTCTTCTTCGCTTACTGTTTTAAAGGGGTGTACCTACAGCAGCACCGTGTTAGCCAGACCGAAGCAGAGCCTGAAGTATGTCCGTAGTCTGGTCAAGTGACACTGCTGTAAGGGTGAATGGTTTAACTAAAACTGCTCATAGTATTCGATTTAGCATGTATTTCAGCAAAGGATGTCTAGAACATCCTCAGAAGTACAGGATTCATTCCTGGCATTCTCCATCTTAGAATACCACAGAGATCATCTAGGGCCATCTCTGATTTCCTGCAGACAGTAATGGGTTAGTAATTAGTAGCAAACTTTCCCGGTTGTCATCTCTCTCTGCACTGTGGTGCAAATGCCATCTTCCTAAGCATGAAGAGCCTGCTTTCCTAATTAGACCCAAATTTCATCTTTTCCTCCTAGGAGTGGCAAAACTGTACCTTGAGAGAACTGAAGTTTCTTTCCTTTTGACTTAGAATCCAAGCTGTGCCCTCTCCCTTGTTACTGCGCGGAGTCTACCTACTTATGTGTATGGCACAACACGACACGTTACATATGAATAAGGAAAGAAAACCACAACGTTGAGAATTTAAAGCCTAGAATAATGTCCTTTCATGGAATAATGTCATGAACATCATGTCTGAACATCATGAAATGTTCAGAAAAAAGAATTGCTGGGGAAGAATAAGCAGCAATAATTTGTTATCACAAACTATTTAATTCATAATGACTAGAAAACAATCATTTTGGGCTGAGTTCTGAAAACCAGTCAGGGAACAAAGATGATCTCCTGCCAGATTTTTTCCTTCAAGACTTGTCTTTCCTAGCTTCATAGCACAGGTCTCTGGCATTTAAATCAGAAGCTGAAAACGTTTGAAGAAACCTTTCTTTTAGGGTCTACATAATTTATTCAGCATCTCTTACACCTGCTCAGGAGACACTTTTCACTAGGAGAGTAGTTGGCCATAATTTTGATGTTTTTGCACTAATAAATTACTTTGAATTATGCATCAAATGGATACATACATATATTTGAATGATATATCAACCACTGAGTATCTACTTAGTTCAAACACCTGTAAAATACAGAGGGCCTAGCTGAGGTGAATGTTACATACCCATACATATCATGGAATCTTTCACAGACTAATGACTGAGTGATCACTTAAAATTTAGCAATTTTTGTCAATTAGAAAGCAAGAAGAAGCAATTAATAAATGAAAGATGTACTTCCCTCACTTGTTTTGACAAATGTTTATTTTTTATGATTTTTTTTTTCATAGCTTTTTAGTAAGTACTCTGTAATGAAGTTTGGAAATGAAAGCAGCTTTATTAACACTGACCTTACTATATAGTACTCTGCTGTTACAACCTAGCAGTCAGGAATGATACGCTTCAGGGCAAATCAGAAAATGCACAAATTAGATTCTACTGCGTAAGAATCAATTTATCATGCATATGTTATAGCTTGATGATATAGCCATAAGATTAATAACGATTATATTAATTTATGAACTGTGGTTATCTGTTTAACAATAATTGTGTAGTCATCCCAGATTTGCATTTTGTTTTGCTGGTTTGATTGTATCCATTTTTCAACCAGGGTCAGGTCCACATATTATGTATTATATATCATGGGATATCTTGCGGAAGAGGAATAAATTTTGTATAAAATATTGCCCTGTACTACTGCCCTTTCACATTAAAAAAAAATAATCCACAAATCTAACAGTGAGATTGACCACCCACTATACCTACACAAAACACAGTATAGTCCTTTGTTTATAAATTATGACATACTTCTGTATTAGACTTGAAAAGGTGTGTAGTGATTGAAGAGATCGTGCGGAAAGCATTATAAGAATACAATTAATTTGAGATTACATTACTTAGTAGCTACAGGGAAATACTGATGTCTGTGTTAATCTTTTGAAGTTTGTTCAAAAGGAATGAATAGAGCGAACACAGTATGCAAGGAAAATGAATATGAATATAGGTGTAAAAGATGTACAATGGATTGAGTTAATTTTTGAAGCGAGTCTGCTGAAGTCAAAGATTTTAACCTAGGAATTCAGTTCACTGAATGGGGTAGTAGCGCACAGCCATTCCATGGTTATGATGTTCTCTTAATTCTAATGATTGCTGTTGAGGACAGGCACACTTGACTGTAGAACCAGATGATGTATGCATTAAGTAAGGTAAAGAGCAAAACAAATAATCTGGAGAAGACTGGAAAAGATACCATACGGAGTAGAAGCTCAGTGTGCTCTGAAGGAAAACAAGCTTCTCCCCTTCGGCAAGAACCACCTCTGAAATCTATACCTCCAACAGAACCAAATTCAGTTGATTTTTTTTTTTTTTTTATTCTGTAAGTTTAAAATCATAATATCAATGGAGGAGATTTAGAGGTATTTCAGATTAGATTGAGAGAATATTAAATCAGAACTGGTTAAACCAAACAACTAAAAATATCCACTCTAAACTGTGATGTTAACACAGTATTAATTATGTCAATATGTTTAGAAAACATTGCTTTGAGCTTATGAAGCTACAACAAAGGCTCCATGAGTTTTTTTTCACTCTAACAGCTTCTGACAAAAGCCTTTCACAGAAACTAAACAACAAAGACCTAACTGATAAAACTCTCAAGATTAAACTTTGCCTCCTTACAACAGCATAATTAAATATTTTCCAGCTGAAGCTCAGAACACATCCCTGAAAAAAGGCTAGTGACAGATCTAAAAGGTCTTACATGTTTTCCTTTCAATTTCTGTATTGGCAGAGCAAATCTCTTTTATAAGCCGATACCAATTCCTTTATTTAAACGAAATAGCTAAATTTCCCTATAATTTTATATTTTTCCCATTAATTGAATCTTGACCTCTGTTCCACTCTATTTCTCTGGTTCTTCCTCTGTCCATTTAAAATTCCTTGCCAAGGCTAGCATAAAAACGAACTGTGGGATTCAGTAAGTGAAAGACTTATTTTTCAGATATTTTATATGTTGCAAAAGTAAAGAAAAATAGAACACTCTTCAGAGTGACTTCCAGGAGAGACTGCACTGTCTGTCATCTCATTTGCAATATGCAAAAAAGGCATATGACAATTATTTTTTGCTGCCTATGCAGTCTACTCCTGTGCCCAAGAAATGGAAATTACCTTTGGTGCAGAACCTGGGGCTTTAAAAGATATTGGTATTTCCCTTACAAATCCACTTTTTGGGTATAATGTTTAACTTAGAGATTATGCATTTGGTCCTTGATGTAACATGTTCTTGTTCTTACGTCCTTGTTCTCAGCTTGGAATGTATTTTAAAACATCTTTCCTTGGGAAGTCAGTGATTTAGAAAATCATTACCTTCAGTTGAAGGCAAGCAATTATCATACTTCTTTGGTGGTTTTTAGTAATAGCATCACATTTTAAAGAGCCATTAAGCATAAAGAAACAAATTGGACAGATTTTCTCCATGAGACAGAATACAACACTTCTGTTCAGTTCATGTTCCCCTCTTTGTATTCATTAGCTTGAATATTTTGTCAGGAAGCAGGACACAGAATTATATATTTAATAAGACAAAGATGTCAGAAGATGTGGGTGTTAATACTAATTCAAAAATCATTTTATTTTTGTATTAATACTAAAAAAGTAACATGCTGGCTCCATAGAAGTCAGTGGAAATATAACTCTTAACTTCAGAAGCTTTGAACAATTTTGCAAACAAAACAGCATGAGCTGCATTAACACTCCATTAAGCAGTTTTCTTCCCCTGACTTTTCATGCCACTAATTAGAGGTGACAGCATCAAGAACATTAAAATAATGAATCTATTATGAAGTTTGTTCTTTCAAATCACTCCACACAATAGATTGTTACCTGGGTAAACCATACAAATTGAGAATTTAGAACAATCAGAACATATGTGTCTTTTTACTTTTCACTGGGACCTGAAAGTACCTCGCTCCAGTTGTAAAAGGTGTTTACATAGGCACATTGAACAAGATAATTTATTTTTCAGAAAAATCCAGAGGTGGCTGCACCCCACTGGCAAAGGTGAGGATGACTCTGTCCTCCTTTTTAGCATTGAGTGGGGGGGAAACAGGAGGAGGGACATGGAGAAGTGTAGGAAGAGGCCATGACAGTCACATAACACTGTATATTTTGTTCCTCATGCTTACTGTCATCTATTGCTCTATAGGTGGGCAATAAGTAGCGAGATTAATAGTGGGACAGAGAGTGCTGGGAAAATGTAGGTGGGTAGGAAAGAAGACTAGGGAATGTATCCTCCTTTAATAAGTTTGGAAGAACCATTCAATGTCCCTACAGATTTGTTTTTAGAGATGAAACAACCTCCAATGCAGCAACTGGCTTTTAGAAGCTTTATGCAAGATGGTAAGATGTCATGCCCAAAATAAACATGCCATTTTCCCACACTAGAGCTATATTATAAAACTCCTTTTATTCAATAAAATGCTACACTTACCTGTGAGACCGGCAGCTTCTGCTGATAAGAAGGCACTCCAAGATAGGAGGAAAAACAGACCTGTCTCCAGCATGGGGAACTCACACAGCTTTGTAAATTTTGTCAGGTGCTGAAAGGTTGCTAAGGAAAAGTAAAAACCAACTATTTTATAAGCTTAAACTGTCCACAAACAGGAAAAAGAAAGAAAGAAAGAAAGAAAGAAAGAAAGAAAGAAAGAAAGAAAGAAAGAAAGAAAGAAAGAAAGAAAGAAAGAAAGAAAGAAAAACACCTCCCTCCCTTCCCCAAGGAAATTCAGGAAAAACTGCACAACTTCTAAATTATCTCAAAGAGGAAAATTCAGCACAGGTCTTAAATGAGTGAATTGTGCAAGTCTGATATTTGAAGTGCTTCTGTGATTTTTGAACAGCAGAAGGTTTTTGTGCATAATTGGTTGCATTTTATATTATTTCCCCAGAAATAGAAAAAAGAAGCTCATTTTGTCCAGTTCTGTATTGATCGGTATTTGTTTTACATTTTCATCAATGCAAGAAAGATGAAAATAGCTGCTCTTCATTCTTCATAGTATTTTACATGAAGAACTGTAAAACACAAAAAAAGTGCAGGGCAACAGATATGCTTTTTGTTTCTGTTTTAGGTTGACTGTCTTCATTTGTAATCTGGAGTTTGCCTTGCGTTTTTCTGTGATTGCTGCTAGTCTGTAGTTCATAATTAAGTTCATGTAGTTCATACATTCACATTTTAACCTTAAAACATTTCAAAACCTCAATATCTCACTATTTACAAACAGTAAAGACCAAAGTCTTGCCTAATGTTAAAATAGATTTGCATAAAATTTGGAAATAGGCTTATTTGAGGTCTTTGTGGATTCTGACAAATTAAATGTCAGTTCACGACTTTACTGTTTGCAAAGTCTTGAGTTGCCAGTGAAAAGGTTTGAGCTCAAAGTAAAGATGGCCACGCACAGATACTATACATATATATAGATGTTCTCTCTGAAAACAACCGATGAAGGATATTAAAGCTGTGACAACAGCATAAGAGGATCCCATAGCAAATGATCCAGCAAAGATCCCCAGGAAATTTCCCACTGACTGGAAGAAAGCAGCAGCATCAAATGCATTAGGATTCTCCTTAGGACTGTAAATGGATATAGAGCTGAAAAGAAAACAAAGGGATTGGGGAGAGGGAGAGAAAAGAGAATAATGAATACAATCACATTATTATGATACTGGAACCACTAACTGAAAATAGACATTTTTAGGGACTCAAAATGCAAAACAAGGCTTCTTGGTGCTGATAGCAGATGGGAAGGCAAAGCAGATGGAGACTGGGATGGGAAGCAGTTTATTTTCAAGGTATCACAATGGAAATCAATAGTCTGCTGCCAGTCAGTAAATATTTTTATACAAGAAGTGCCATAAAGAATATTGTTTCCAGGCCAACTAAACATTAATAGGTGGTAGGTGTGTAAGAAATGTGCAGGGAAGATAGATAACTTTGAATTATTTATTGACCATATCTCTTCGGTACAGTTATATATTCACAAATATTCCTGATAAAAACCACAACTTTATAGCTGAGGCTCAAATGGGTGATACAAATCACAGTAGGTACCAAATCTGCAGCAGCAATCTTGTCATAAACCACCTAGTAGTTCCCTTCTTGGTGTAACCCTTCATAAATACAACTGAAAGCATATCAAGAACTCAACAATAGGAAGCCTTGAGGACAGAATGAATGTTGTCCCGCAGGAAGGAACTGCTGAAGTTGTCAGAGGTCATCTCCAGTGTCCCACCTTTGAGCACAACCATCAGGAATATTTCTGAATGGGAAATGATGTCACCGAGGGGGAAATTGTGCACTTAAAACATTTCTGAGAGTTTCAGGATTAGTATTTGCCACTAGCCAGTTATTGCCCTAGAAATACCAAATACCTTTTTTGCTTCTGGCTCCATTAAACGTAACTACGTTTAATGTATTGTATTGATACACAATAACCCTAAGCCTCCTAAATACTAATTAAGCAACATTTCAGATCTTTGTGGTTCTGTTGCATTCAGTACTGTAGGCCTTTTATGTTTATTGTGAAAGAAAATGTACTGAGTTTAGCACTGGATTCCAGAATGTAGCTTGGGTTGCTGGAAAATGGTTGGTATTTTAGGCATTAAAAATTTAGGATTTTTAAAATGTTTTGAATATTTTAAGCTCTTGCATATTAAGTATGTGGTCCCAGCAGTATGATGTCTTCCATCTGGAGTTAAGACTTTGAGACATAGCTCTTTATGGAGGATTTTCTAAACAGTTACATTAATTTAGGAATCTGCAAATAATACAAAGACAGGTGAAAACAGACATCATACTTTCAATCTGTAAAAAAGGCACAAGGATTCTGAAACATATGGTGAAGCACCACTAAATATGGGAGGTAAACACTAATGCACTAGAATGGAAATCACTGAGCACCAAAATCTGGTATCTCTAGTTACGCTGATCAGCACCATCACAAAACTAGTGAGATGATTCATACTGGAAAGTACTATTAATATAACTACACAAAATACTGTTCCCAGAGGAAATGTTATTTGACTAAATGCTGGTGTAAGTTTTCAGTCCTCATTCAGCTGTGACTCTCTTTGACCCTATTCTTAGACCAAGGGTCAGTTATAATTTTTTGCTTCTCTTGCCTTCAAATGACTCTTGAAATGTTTGTCTTCTCTGCCCTATTGAATATTTGTTGTTTTAGGCCTTGTAGGAAATAAAGAACTATATTAAACCACAGATATATTTGCTAAATGGATGGAATAGGTATCTCTGTCAAATGAAATCCTGTCTGTAGCGATACTGTACAATTATGTTTATCCTAGAGAAGAGAAGGCTCTCTGGACCTTATATGTTATATTTTAGCGTCCTTCCAATACTTAAAGGAGTCTTACCAAAAAATGTGGAAAATCTCTTTGCCAGGATGTGTAGCAATGAAGAGGTAATGAACTTAAAGTAAAAGAAGGAAAAATTAGATTAGCTCTAAGGAAGAAATTCTGCATTCAGAGGATAGTGAGGCCCTGGCCCAGGCAAGCTGTGAGTGCCCCATCCCTAGCAGTGCTCAAGTCTAGGCCGGATGGGGCTGTGGGCAGCCTGGGCTGGTGGGAGGTGTCCCTGCCCATGGCAAGGTGTTGGGACTGGGTGGGCTTTAAGGTCCCTTCCAACCCAAATCATTCTATAATTCTGTGATTCTATAAACTAATCTGCTAAGTGCATTTTGTATACTTAGGGAGGGCTTCAGTTTAGTTAGTTAGAGTTAAAAATCTTTAGTAGTGTAACCAGAAATGCTAGATCTAAAACTTTAGGCATGTCTTGCAACTAAAGCTTGGTTCTCTCTTATTTACTCACAAGTATACAGTGCCTGCAGCTCTTACTATATATTGCTTAGTGAATTATAAATCAGGAACTGATCATTTGTGTCACAGGTGCTCTGAATTCACTACTCACAAGCACTGAGTGGTGAATTTAGGGAGGTCAACCTGACCACATACTAAAATAAAGCAAACCCATTCAATTATATTGATGGGCTCTGTCCTCAGAAAAGAATGCTCAGTAATACAAAGTAAAACAAACAAACAAACAAAAGTATTGACATGGAAAGGAAGTTTACTAGTCAAATTTCAGCTATTGCCATTAATTGACTTTTATTTATTTATGTATATATTATTATGTGCGTTAACCTTACGGCAAGAGAAGTTAACTGTGTTAATACCAGTCAGGGTTACAATTTGCCAACAGCTTTCAGGTGTAGAGACAGCTAGAAGAAAACATCCTATTGATGTAGTTATTTCAGCAACTAATATGGAATGACTCATTCTCAATGGGAAATTTTTCTACTCAATATGCTCCCCCAAAAACATGGTATTTTTTTAACCTCCATAACACAACATATGCTCATTATGCCAACTACGGTTTCTGCTATAAATCTTTTCAGAATGAAGTTTTCCCATATACCAATTTCCTACAGTTCAAAGAGTATTTAGCTCTGTTTTTCATTTTTTATTATTCTGAACTAGATTTATTATTTCCTTTTCTGAATGTTTCTTCTTTAATACTATATATTAGCTATATTTTAAGTATCCAAAATACATACTAATTTACCTGATAGTTTTCCTATATTAGGAAATTTTAGGAAAATTTTAGGAAAATTAGGAAAAATTATATTTCCTATTATGTTCCACATAAATGGAACAGTTTTATACTGTTTATTCCAGTACTTCCTGCCAAGTCAATGATTTGATCTAAAAGCAAAATTTCAAAGTTTAACACTGGAGAGAAACATAAGTAAACTTAAAGAACCTCTACTCTTCTGCCTGCTCCTCAGAGAGCAATTAAAGAAACACGCTGGCATGGGTTGCTGTTGCTGTTAGTCTGCTATCTGTGCCTGTTGCAAAAAGGGGTGATCTCAGTTCATTATCAAGCAGTGTGTGAAACTTTGATATTAAATTTGAAACTTTATTTAGTTTTTTAATATTAGGGGTTTTCTAATTGTTGAACTAGTATAAATTAAAAAAAAAAAAAAAAAGTGTGTTTAGATAAATTTGTATCAACATTGGATTTAGGAAATCCTAAAAATAAATACAATAGAAAGCTGTCTTCAGAGTTTGATGACTGAACAGAACTAATGACAAAGATATGCTTTATTGACCACCTATAGTGAGAAACAATTGAGGGACAGAGTGGAAGATTTTTGTTAGGTCCTTAGTGAGTGCTTGATAGACGTATCTCACAAACACCTTGCCCAGTCCCTACTATCCTACTGGTTCTTGTAAGGATTAGCTAGTACCTCCTGTATTAGAAACCTATTTCATGGATACCTTTTTCTGTGCTTCTGTGCTTCCTTGACCAAATGTCAATGGACAGGGTCATGTGTTTTCACAGCTTTCAAAATGGAAATATAGGCAATATTTATTTAGACAATAAAGTGTAAGTTATGATCATAGCTTTTGCTTGAGACGGAAAGAAGGATTTACAGCTTGTGCCACACAGATCAATTCTACTTCTTCCCTCCATGACCTGTTAATATCATTTTAGAATGAAAGCTCAGGATGGTGAATGGTTCTTTCTATGGGGTTGTGTAGAGATATAAAAGTTTCCATGCCAAGTAGAATTTTAAGTGCTGTTGTAGTAGGAAGAGTATAGTCATGTTTCAATTTACATCTTAATTGATTAGTTTTTACATCCCAATGTTCTCAAGAAAGATCTTATTTACTCGTAATATGCTTTCCTTGCTGCAATTTTTCCAGTCTGTGAATTGGGAAATAGTCAGTGAATCTATGAATATAATTTCATTTAAATGATAGTATTTTCCTTTTAAAAAATGAATTTATTTAGGATTAGAGCAAAGGTTTTTCAAGAAGTCATGAAAACTTTATGAGGAAAAATCTGTATATGAGATTAAATCTTGTATCCTGCCTTTGGCCCCTGTCAAGGTCTGACATGGCTTGGGCTGGCATGGCAGCATCAAATAGAGAGGTGTTAATCTGTTGTAACTAACAGAACAGCGCAAAGATCCTTGGTTTTGATAAAAGCCAAAGTGATGCAACACATGTATTAGATGAGTTTTTAAAAAAGATGATATGCTGGAAAAGAAGGCATGCAAGGATTAGAAAAAAATATGTGCAAACTGCAGAAAATTTCTGATAGAATGATGTGGAATCAGTGATTAGAAATAATTAGTAGATAAACTGGTTTATTCATTTCTTCCATCCTCTGTTTATTTGACCAACATGACAGCAAAAAGCTTCTGATTTTCAGAAAAAAAAATTTTCCACTTGCTAGGTTGAAGGGCTTCCTATTGCCCAGTGACTTTTTTCCTATTTGCTGCACTGCTATGTGCTACATAATACTGCACAGAAGAGAATCAGGGACAATGTTAAAAATAAAATCATACTGAATATACAGAAACATCAGATACTCCTTAAAATACCTTCATGGAGTGAGTGGAATTTCCCTCAGGTGATAAATAATTATAGAACTACATGGTGATTTTATCTGCTGCTAATTAAGAAAAACAAAATAGGCCATTTTATGACAGAGTTCAAGGTTGTTTTTAAGAGGGTAATAATGTTCTTCTTTCCTAACATTATACTTGTATAGATAAAGGTAGGTCACTCTACTGTGTTAGAAAACTTGGAGTTTTCAGAGAAGTGGAGTGAACTGAACAATTTCTGTTCCCTCTAAACTTTTTAACTATATGATTTTCCTAAAAGTGTTGGAAGAAAGCCCAAAGCACAGAACTGTAATTTTCCCACAAGGCAAGTGTTGGAACCAGAAGCTCAATGTGAAAGTGCATGTGTACCACTAGACACCTACACCTTCTCTTGGCAAGTTTTAGGCTGGTAAAGTCTTCCGGGCTGCCTCAGAAAATAGCTCTTTGCACAGTAATAGTAAGTAGATGAACTATAAAAATGAAAACAAATGAGATAAGTTTGGGGTGTGAGTATGCTAAGCCAATAAAAACATCTGTGAAGTGGAGACAAGCTTTGCAGATGATTAAGGGAGAGGAAGGAAGTGGCACACCACTGCAGGAAGCCTTTAGGACTTGCAAAATTGACCTATTGTAACAGTAGATTGAGGCAAATGTATGGAGATCCTCTAGATGAAAACTTCCAAAACCAAACTTACTGCATTTTTCAGACATACTTAGAATGGTGTGTGGTAAACAAAGTCAATTCCACAGAAGGTGCATTAAAAGAACATAGATGAGTCTATGTTCATCTTTCATTGTAAATAAATCTGTCTCCCTGGAATTTATTCCTGACAATATTTGTGAATGTTCAGAAGATTAAGGCTCTAGAAGTGTGGAGTTCACAGAAATTTGGACTTTCTATTTATATACTTATAAGTACTGCAAAAAAAGTTGCAGTTGCATCCAAATCTAAATGTCCAAAATATTGCAGTGGCATCCAAATCTGGATGTCCAAAACTGTATTCTTGGCAGTATATCACATCATGGTTTTATTCCACTCGCAATCTGGTTTTAGCACACTGTTAGTAGTTCGATTGGTTTTAATTCTAGAATAAGGTCTAGCAGCTATTTAAGAATCTACTTTATAGAAGGAATTACACTCTATTACATTTTCTCTGTGTAATGGCATATTTTCTTTCTCTCTTTCCTGTCCTTACCTTTGTTCCTTTCTAGGCTTTTCTAGACTTTATGAACTGTTATTGGACTTCTTATTTTGATTAATTCAAACCAAAGTAGCACTTTCTGTTGTAGAACACAGGGATTTTACTGTTTATAGAAACCTTTCTTAAAGTAAATTCGTTATCAATTCCAAAGTGGCTAGCTGATGGCAGATGTCAAAGCACAAGGCATGCTAGAAAGGTAAAACTGTCATAGAGTTTACAGAAAACAAGTTTCCTATTTATGAGGAAATGCAACATCTGCATGAAAATGAAAAAGGAATTCGGTCTCTCTGCTAAATTTTCACTTAACATAAAATATCTGGAGCTACTGATAGATTCAAGCTTCTTTTTAAGTGACGCAAGGCATTTCCAGACCAAATTTAACTGGATAGCTTAGTAAATTCATCAGCATTATTATAAAGCAGCTGCAGAAGTTGAGTGACTCCGTCCCTTACCTTGGATAGTCAGAAGTCAGCTTAGCTCATCAGGAGTCACATTTTTGGCAGCTACTGACAAATATTTTCTACACTGGTAAGTATTTCAGTTTTCTTCTGTGTTCAGGCCTGAGCTGACACAGAGCAATAATTGGCAGTACAGCTGGAGCATATAATGAGTAGTTTGTCTTGTTCCAGGTAGACATTCCCTAATGCACATCTTGGTTTTCATCTGCCCTCAAACATCAGGGGCTGCAGAAAACCTGTCATTCTCCCTCCATCTCCACTGCCTCCCTAGCCATTACCCTTAGGGAGCCTCTTGCACCCTTAGAGAGTCATGGGTACCATCTCTTTATCATGGTGATCCTGCCCTGAAAGTTCCACCACCTTCACTTTTAAAGGAGCTGAAGCTCACCCACATTGATGGGGTTGAACCCAATGTCCTGGTGCCCAAGAAGACCTCTGCAAACTCCTCCTGACAGAAGTGCTGGGAACTCCCCCACCCTCTAATCCTGTTCAGAACTAGGTCCCTACAGACTTGTAGTCACTACAGATGCATAGAAAGGAGATGTGAGATTACAGTTTTGATGATGAGTAATACTCTAATGGGCTTGCAGACTGAACAATTCAGAGTCCAAAGTCATATCTCATCTAGTAGGGGGGTTCTTTACCTGTGTACATCTGAGAAACAGGATGTACTGTTTGTGAAACCTGGCATTCATACTCATTAGGGCATGGTGCAGTAAAAAAATTAAAGTAGGGCATAAATTTCTAAGTACCCCAAGCACAGAAATTATGTTCTTTATCCTGAAATTTGTACCTTTGAACATGTTGTGCCACAGTATTCAATTCTTGTAGTTTTCTAAACTAACTTCCAGGTGAATTAAATTTTTGCTTCTCTTCTCATAAGCACTGGATACAAACAACACGTTTGTATAACTGAGTCATGTACATATACAGTATGAAGCCTGTAAAAGAGTTTGTGTGTCTGGAAGACATGATAAAGGTGAGAAACCAGATACACCCCCATGGATTCAGAACAGCACACTAAAATTTTCAGCAAAGGTAGCTGTGACCTGATCACTAATGTAAAATCTACTTTTTTTTTTTTTTTTTTTTTTTTTTTTTTTTTTTTTTCTCTCAAAATG
>CM021773.1:1789090-1834263 GCA_011076525.1 Nettapus auritus | reverse complement strand
TTTTTTTTTTTTTTTTTTTTTTTTTTTTTTTTTTTTGAGTAGTTTTTCCTCTCAAAATGAGAGGAAAACATGCTGAACCCCGAGCATAGCTGTGTCTTAAATCTTCCTTACCAAGTTTTCCCTTCTCTTTCCACAAGAAGTGTATATGTACTTCTCCTACACTTAGTGTTCTGAGGTATACATGATATGGTATATTGTATATGTACAGGAGTCCTAACATTTTCATTACCTTGTCCTAGGCAAATGCTGCCTTCTTTTTATCTTTAATAAAAAGAAATCCTGATAAACTGCAACCCTGACATAATTCTTTGTAAAATCAAACTAAGGCTTTAATAGTAAAACATGTTAGCATTTATCTGAGGCTTGGTATAGGAATGTTTCTTTCTTAAATGACAGCTATTGCTTCTAAATGTCTAATTTTCATACATCTTTTTGAAAATATCACAGTCATTTTGCAGTGACAACTCTGTTCCCAAAAGCCTGCCCCATATCTTTGAGAGGAATGAAGCGTATCAGCAGAAAACAGATGGCTGATAGTGGTTCGTCTGTGACGGGATGTGCTGTATTCTGTGTTACGCTGCTACCACTATCCTTACTTATGAGCTGATCATAAAAAGCACATAATTTAGAAACTTCTGTGCCTGCAACTGTGCCTATTTCTCATTTGGATATCACTAATGTAATCCACCTCAGTGCTTAACTTCCATTGTTTTCAAACATAGCAAAAAGAGAAATAGCAAAAAGAGAAATGGTTTGTGTATCTAAAGTGACCTGAAGGGTATCCTCCCATTTAGGGAGCTATGAGTGGCAGCTGTGAAGATGCTTGTAGTGGGAAGAGATTAGAAATGAAGAATCAATGTCCAAGGAACATAAATGTAAATTATTAATGTATTAATATGAATAGCTGGATTTCTCTTCTGCCTTGCATCTCTCTGTAATAACTTATGCCCAAACAAAATAGAATGTACAAATTATAACAGTACTGTAAAAACTGCAGTTTTTCTGCAGAGAAAACATGACTGTAAAAGTTACTAACCAAGTATGTATAAATGATGACATGAATGGCAGAGTATATCTAATGAATAAGAGTACTTCATACTTTATGAAGACATCCTCAGACATCCAGGCACTAATCCCCGGGAAGTGCGTCAAATAAAATTGTTTCCTGAACAAGGTGACAATGGTAAAAAACAAAAAGAGAAAATAAAAATTTGAAGAGATATATTGTGACATTAAGGGAATTAGATGTGGTGTATGAATTAACACTTGTCCATGACCATGGACTACCTCTTTGCCTCCTTACTACTGATACCTGACTTAAAATAGCTGCTGTCCACTCTCAGCTTTCACATTTCTAGACCCAACCATCCAAACTTGTTTAAACGATTTAATGATTTTTTTTTTTTTTTTTTTTTTTTTTTTAAACTAATATTAAAATAAGGAACAGCACTTTCTTTCTTCTTATGTGCTTGGGACCTTTATCTCCTATCACCTTTATATTATTCTTCTTTATCATATCATTCTTCATCTTTTTATTATCCTTCAGTTTTTTTGCCTGTGAACCACTAGCCACTATTCACTTAAAGCAGAGTTGATAAATATTTATCAGAAACATTTATACAACCTTCAATTTATGTGACAGTTCTTATATTAGTCCAGGGTGATGTGTTCATGAAATAAGGATATTCACTGAAAATGGCATTTCTCTTTTGAAAGACAAAAATTGAATTCAAGTGTACTTGCAAATGTTCCATGAGTGTAGGGCAAAGAGTTTAATGTCCTGTTGGAGGTCTAATTCTATCCACAGTTCAGTTTTATTTTTACAAAAGTGGCAAAAGGTGATACTATGGGACTTATTTTACTCTATTCACCTGGAGCGCAAAGAATAAAACATCAGAGCTAACAAGATGCTGACTGATGTGTCTGTAAGAAGCATGGGAGGTGATTGCTGGCTGGATAGGTAGTTTTAATTAACCCTCCCCTTGTACTAAAATTATTGGGATAACTCCAGAATGAGACATTGGAGCCATTGAACTACCCTTGCCTTTTACAGTGACGGCATTAATGCAAATAAATGCAATATTCATCTATGTCAATTGAATTCTACCTTCCTGTTGGTAAAATGATACTGCCTGATGGTTGCCTGCACTGAGTGATACACGTTAGAATGCTGCAGCAGATTACTATTAAATGACTGTGATTTACTGTCATTCTGCTTGAACACTCTGGATGAGAAACTGCCTCAAACTACTTTTACAATGATGAACAGCTGAAGTAACTCCACTGATTTAGTGCAATCATTCCAGATTTGCACTGGAGTCATAAAAAAGTAGAATTTGACCCAAACACTTTATGAAACATTTCAAGGAGGCTGACTAGCCATGATAAATCCTTTGCCCCTTTGGGCAACTAATAGAGCTTTGGGGGACGCAGTTTGCACTAAACCCTTACTGAATCATAATTTTATTTCTCAGAATCATACAGCCCATAGTTTTGCTCAGGAGAAGCTTAAAACTGAAATAAAAGAAAGTGATGTATATTTTCAGACAATACTCCCTTCATTTAGAGTTTGACTCAGTGTCATAACATTGTAGCTGAACTCACTACAGCTATCTGCCTTGTAAAATGCTCAGGGTTGAATAACAGCCTTCCATTTTTAAGAATATCTAGTCCTTATCCTCCACAAACACACAGTCCTACTCGCATCACTCTCCTCTGGGGTTTAAATCAACTTCTCCCTGAGAGCTAGGTGGTTAAATAGTATTATGCTGTATTATAATCTTGTAGCAACCTGGAAATCCCCTGGAATGAATCCAAATAAAGGGGTGGAGGGGCAATGTCAGCTTGCTAGCTGATCAATGAAAGAACTGATGTGATAAGTTCTTATTCAATATTCAAAGAGCTTTTCTTTTCTGTGGCCTCTGCTTATGAAGATCCTGATGTGTTTAAATGTGGTGTGTCCCATTTGTGCTCTCAAGACAGCACTCCAGATTCACAGGAGGCCTGCCTGTAAATTATTCAGCTCCAAGAGACAGAGCAAGGAAGTTCTAAGTATCCAGAGTTCCTCATCTTGAGGAAAACAAATAGCCTGCTCTTTCACTCATTCTCTCCTCTTTGCAGCAAAACAGGAAAGAACCCCCTTCTTTGGGGGTAATTTTGCTTTGGTAAATTTACCTCAGGCACCACAGAAGTAATTTTATTCTTTTTCATCTGTTACGTCCCTGAAATAAGCTGTCCATGACACAAAAGTAATTTAATGAAGCAGGACTACATGACAATGTGTGTTCAAAAAAAAACCCAGAGTTCTGTAGATAGTCAGTGAAATATGGTACTTCTTGTCTGTTAAGAGGTCTCATAAGCTACTGTTTTTGATTTAAATATTATGTCCCAGACAGAGCTATGTCTGCTGTTAGAGGATGCATGCAGTTGCTAGAGTGGCTGGATAGTCTATTGTCAGTACCAAAGTCCTCTGCCAAATTTCTGGCCTACCAACAACCTTGGGCTTTTTTACTTCCAGAATGTAAGAGATCCTGTACGAGATTAAGAAAAGAGCCCCCAACTCCCCTCACACAACTTGAGCATCTTTAGCAACTTTTGAAAAGAGCAGTGCATTCAGGGGCCTGGTGCTGAATACAACTGAGGAAGATAAACTATGTTAAAGCCCATAAAAAATAGAGTGAAAGTTATCTGAAAGTCTATCTAAATTCTTTTCAGTTTTAGCATGCTTCTCCTCTCCCACCTAAGACTCTCTGAAGTGTAAGAAATAAGAAAAATGTTCTTTGGTATGTGTCCACATCGCGATTTGTGGTCACCTTTCAGTCTGTGCTTACAAGCCACATTTTATCATTGTTTGAAGGGATTTAAATAGGAAAACTGCTTTAGATTTCATGTATATTTTCAACATCTGGGATGTTTGTTGATCTACCCAAATTCTTGTGGAGATTTTAAAAAGTGATTTAATGTTCTGAGAAATGTTGGAAGCATAAAGAAAATGGTCTATGTGATTCCTAAAGTACTTGGGCCATATGCCGAATGACTACACCTCAATCCTGACTTGGAACAACATGTACCTTGAGGTACAAAACTGCTCTCATTAGCCACATTTTAATAGCCACATTTTAATTGTTACCTTGGGTAGCCCAGTAGATCGCAAATAATATGAAGGAAAATCTTGAAGGATAGCTCATTTTGAACTGTTTTGTGTTAGTATTGCAAACTGCCTATGATTTTTTTCATTGTGTTAGATATTAGCTTGTTTCAAGGATGGGTCACATCCTTTTCCCCTCAGTGAAGACACACCCTTCATGTACACTCAGTTTGCTGTCTCTGTGTTTCAGCTGAGAACATAGCTGTTATGGGAATGATTTTCATATGTCGGTACCCTATCAATTTTTTTCAAGCCCCCACCAAACAGATGATAATTTTTGGCTCTTGCTAATCTGGATTTGAGATGAGCCAGTAATCTAAAGAAGAAAATCTTTATAATCGCCTGAGCTGTTCAATCCCACCTACATTTCATTATTGAAAATATTTTCTAAATTTTTCTTAAAAAAAAAAAAAAAAAAAGGAAAGGCTAGGGAAAAATGACTCTGGTATTGTCTGAATGAAATACTATCTTGATAACAGAGTTTCTCTCACAAATATTAGTTCCACTTCTATTGCTTTATAATAAATGGTTGCAGTTGTTGCCATGGCAATTTTCATTTTTAAAAATGTATCCAAGAGAAGACAAGAAGTGCAGCTGTTATCATGAGAAAGTCTAAAATAAATCCAGATGTGAACTGCATGCTCTTGTGTTGGCAGTAAAAATGTTAAAAACAAAACATGTTACATTTTCTGTCTTCTTGATATAGTGGAGCTGAGAATAGGGATTTAGGGATATTTTGAATTGTAGGTCTCCGGTTCCAATCCAAATATAGCAAATGAACAGAATAAAACTTACCTTAGGGAAAAACACTTGCTACAAAAGCTGGTCAGCCTCGCATTGAGAATGACAGTAATATTCCTATAGGAACAAGTTGGACTTGAAACTCTTCTCATTTACCTTTCTGATAATACTAATATTCTGGTACTTACAGCTTATAAAAAGAAAGAAAAACCCAAGCCATGGTACAAATTTTCAAATTGCAATCTTATTGCTTGTTGTCTTATCACTCCGTATCCTGAAGTTCTTTAAAATCACTGCTATACATTTAATATTAGACACAGAATATTAAAACTAAATCATGGGACAGTGCACTACAAGGAAGGTTGGATTCAGCAAGTCCCAACACACGTATTTATAGTCAGGCACTGGAAAACTACACTATATTGGTTAGGTATAGTCCATTTAATTTACTTTAGAGAAAAAAGCATTTAAGGATAGAATTTCTGAGAAAGAGATAAAGGAATAGCTCTGGACTTATTTCAAAGTGAAGAAAAAAATCACAGTATGGATTATCTTCCAAAGCAGAAATTAGTTGTCCAAAGTATGAGCAAGAAAGTTAAGTTTAGACACCGACTGTCTAGTCTGACAGAGTATGGAACATGGGCTGGATGCAAACATTGAAAGGCAGCTTTGCATCAAACTTTTTCCTTTTCTCCTTGCCTGGGAGCTGCAAAGACTACTTTGGTTGAAGCTGTTCTGAGCTATTCTGAATTGTACCTGGGTGTCCACAACCTCACTGGGTTGTCTCAGCAGATTGGAGCTGCTGAGAACAACAGAGATGTGGCTGTGGAAGCCTGTGAAAATTATTGTACTCAAGAGTTAAGTCAGTGTTGACTATGAAAACTGCAAATACCCTTTACTGTGGAGGATTACTCAGATTCACTCACGATAAAATTAAACAAGGGGGAGGAATCATCAGTTAGGCGATGAAGATGATGTGGATAGAATTTCAGTCCCAAATTCTAAGGCAATCACAATCACAAAAATTATTTTTTCCTTAAAGATTATAGCTAGAAGAGAAATACTAGAACAGACATTCCGTGTGTCTGGCTTCTATCTCCAGGGATATTTCTCTCAAAACTGTTGGTATCGTATTTATTTCCCTATCCCTAGTAGTTTGAAATAAGCCAAATTTAAACAGTTCTACATGAACATGCACCACTCTCGAAAAACAATCTAAAAGATAATTGGAATTTTGAAAATTGTCTGGATAATTGAATCCTAAAAAACAACAACAACAACAACAACAACAACATACACCAAAACAAACAAAAAGAAAAAAACAAAACAAACAAAAAAACAACAATGCAGTTCCTTAAATATATTGCAAATCCCTTAATCAAATAGACCTTATACCAAATATATTAAATGTGAATTCTTGCTTAAGAATACATTATTCAGAAGTACATATGCTAAGGTTTTTTGCCATGCAGCTTATTTTGAACTATTCCTCAACTGCAAGATTAAAATAGTTAAGTAAGATCTCCCTTTGTTTAAAATTAAGATCTCTGCTTATTATCTGTGGACTTGATCCAATGCACTCTGGAGAATCTCACAGAAATGATAGGCAACCAAACATAATTTTTGCTTCTGGATTCGTAAAGATTCCATTGATTTACTGTTTTAGTCTGATGCACTAAGTTCCACTACTTAGTTTTCAAATAGGTTATTTCCCCAGACAGGCAGTCCCATGAGGCTTAACCATAGATATTAATAAATGAAAATAATTCTCACTAGCTTCATCACCCTCATAATTACTAGAATAAAGAAGTCTTGCCTCACAAACTTTTGCATTCACTTCTCTCTTACAATGTGCAGTGAAAACACTCCTAGCTATGGGCTCAGTCATGCTAGCTCTAGAAATAGAATGTAAAACTGCAAACAAGGGTCCTAACATGATCCTAACATACCTTTAGTGTTATTCTGTAGGAATAAAAATACAGTAACAAAGAATATGTATACCACTAAAGTGGTTCAGGAGACTGAAACATTTTCTTCAGTAATATTTTCATCTAGCCATAACCATTTTCCAGTGTGTTTAAGGCAGCTAACAGCATTCTGCTATGCACTCTTATTCTCATCTCTCTTGCTGTCATTTCTGGCTGCTTGCTACACATCAGTAAAACAATGTAGAAAGGAACAACGGATTTATTATTATTATTATTATTACTATTATTATTATTACTGAGTGTGAGCATGTAATAAATGGGGATACAAAATGAAAACACTGTTTAAAGATGATTTCACTTTTGTGAAGTTTTGTAATGGAGAAATTGCTAAGGGAAAAGGGTGCATATCAATTTATTGAATGAATTGTTGGGATGCTATTTTGTTCAAAGTTTTAATCATCTTTAAAGCTTCCTTTTCAAAATACAAATTCTAATGTCACTAGGTCTCCCCAAAAATGTATTGAGATTTCAATATGAATCCAAACAACATACACATAATACCACATAATACATTCAAAATATGTAGATCATTATAATTAGCAATTAGTTGGGGAATATCAAAGTACCACACATATTAGGAGGAAACCGATAAGAGTAGATTTTTTATTTGGTACAATGGTCTTTACAGCAAGTGTTCATAAGTCCCATTTCCCTAAATGCAGTAGAAACTAACAGGCTTTGTCACGTTGGCCTCTCTCCGGGCCACTTAGACCACTGCTGCCCTGACTGTCTGATGTCTTTCAGTCTAGCTCATGCCTGCAGCGTGCCAGGCAATGCCCTAATTTCCATGTTGTATTTCCACTTTTCACGAGGACTTTTTTTTTTTTTTTTTTGAGATTACTGCAGCTGAAATCTAGCCATTTTGCAAAAACAGTATAAAGAAAATACATTTATTTACCTATCTTGGACAAAAGCTGTACAATCGCATAAGTATAAGGCTTTCTCACTATTTCACTTTGAAATTCAGACTTGTCTCTCCTAAGGGGAAGAAAGGAAATTACCCATCTGTTGTTCCCGTGTCTTTTACTGCTATTAAAAGATGCCTGAGTCTAGCAATATTTTAAGATTTCAGAAATGTTTAGCTGTCAAATCTCAGTAGAGATCAGATAAAACTCATCAGCTAAACATCTTCTAAGACCCTATTTGCATTAGGCTTGTGCCATCTAAAATTCAAATGTGATTTTTTTTACCTGCAATTGCTGTTCCCCAAACTCTTCCACCTACTGTTTGACCAGCCATCAGAACTGACCAGCAGCATCACTCTCTTGTCCTCCTCTCTCCCCTGTTTTTCACAAAGTAGTAAGGAGGAGAACTTAGAGCTATGTGTACCAAAAATAAAGAGGGGGTATCTTGTGGCTTTAGGTAAAGAAGGAGATTGGTTTAGCAGTTTACAGTCCTGGATTATGCTTTAGAGATAATTTCTTTCTATCTCAGATAGGAGAGAAAAAGACTGGTGACTTCAGCAGTAGTGGCGGAGTAGGTCAAGCAATTCAGGGGAACAGGTGGAGTGAGATAGAGACAGTGACCCTTGTCTATTGAAAATATAAAAGTGAGAGAAAGAAGAATATTGGGACAAAAACAAAATCGGGTGGAAATGATGAGAGAGTGGAGCTCTATAGCCATTGGAATAAATTCTAAAAATAGAAGTTTGCCGAGTCTCACCATTTAAGTAGTTCCGAAATGCACTAGCTAGAGGTATACACCCCTCCTGCTGTGCCTGGTGTGCAGGGAAGGCAGCTGCATGCTGCTGCTATCAATTATTCCCTTTGCTCAAGTGACAAAAGTATATTCTGAAAACACTAAAATTCCTAATCCAAATGTCAAACCACACATGCTGAGGTTATGTCTTGGGTATGGGCTGAGGAAGGTTTCTGTGGATGAAAAATAAACCCTAAAAATTACATTTTATTAAAATGCTTACAGGAGGTGTGTCTCCATTCCTCTTCAGTAAGACATGAAAATATATTTTGGTCATTATGTAATTTTTGAGTACTTGATAACATTTGTGTTATTTTGATGTATGTCATGGATGACTCCCCATGTAAACACAAGCCTATATGTACATGTGTGCACATGCAAAAGAATTTCATGTGGATTGATGTTGGTTCACTCTAACAGACTCAACAGTTCATGGATTTGAGTCTTAAAAGATTAAGGCTTGCAGTAGAAACCAGTTTACTTGATGCTGCTGCTGGTCAAATAAAAAATAGGAATTAGAGCAGGTTAGAATGATAAAATTCAAATTAAGCCGGGGAGGATCACTAGGGACTTCAGTCTTTCCTGCTTCTGGGTAGCCACTGGAAATACACAGCCCGTTCTACCACAGTGCGAGCAGGTTCTTCTTGCATCTCTTTCATGTGATCACAACCTGATCTCCAAAGAGTAAAAGAATTTTGATGGGGTTTTATACTGTTAGAACACAACCTCTGTGTCATTGAAATAGTTGTACTCTTCAATATAGTATTTCTGGAAAGGTTTTCAACTGTGAATAGCTATTGATGGGTACCAGTAAATGAACTAGCAAACTCTCCCTCATCTTTCCAGTACATACTCCTTTTCTACTGCAAGTATCAGGCAGACTGTTATGGACAGTGCCCTCGTCCAGATTAGCTTTCTTTTGCAACACTTCAAGGGAAATAGTATCAATACATTAATTTTCAATTAAGAGGGAGTTGTCTCTCTAAGTGGAATTAGACTCTGTATGTAATTATCTTCCTCATAAAATCTGTGTCATTCACTAGAGAAAGGTTATTTGGATAAGGAAAAACATCTGGAAGAGCTCAAAAAACAAGCTGACTCGTACCAGGGTGTATTTCAGTTATGAAGAGTTCCCAACTGAAATCTTTGAAATGAAGGAGCTTTGATGCCAATTCAGTCATTTGTATGGAAAATGTAGCTAAATAAATGCCTCTTAGATATGATTTGCAAACTCTGCAAGCAGCATGCCTAATTCCGAGCTTGCATTTCAAATTTTTAAATGTTATCAATTTGTTTGTGTATAAGTGGACAGAAATACCTGCAGCTAGTCTGATTTGATTGGATATGACAAGTACAGACATTCCCAGCTGATTTGAGCTAAGTTACATTTTCATACATCCCTGAGGGTAATCTCCATAACAGTAGTCACTGAAATCTATGCTAGTTTACCAGACAGCAAAGGCTGCCTATTCAAATAAATTGCATAAACAAAACAGAGTCAATTAGATAACTTATAGCTAGAGACACCTTTAGTATGTATTTACTAGAAGCTAAGTAGAATTTTAATGTGGAGCTGATATTGGAAAAAGAGGGATGAAACATTAAAAAGCAAAAGAAACATAATGATGAGGAATATTACTATTTCCGTTCTGTTCCAAGCCTCCATTTCATACTGAAATTCCAGCTACAGCAAGCATTACAGAAATTCAATAGTATTTTTCCCTTGATTTAAGCACAAAACTGTTCTGTACAGTAAGGTTCACGGAGAAAAAGAAAAAAAGAAATGATGTTTTAATAAGCAAGGACTCCACCATATTATGTAGGATTTCCTCTATTCTAGGAAAGAAGCTCTTTTAAAGTTCACGCTAATAGCAAGCTTGGTCGGCTTCCCAGTGCTTGCATCTCCTGTTCCAGATGGTCAGTGACGTGAAACTCTAATTATCATCAAAAAAATAAGCAGGGACTAAACCCTTCCTCAAAGGTAAAAAGAGCAGATGGGCAACCATAATTTCATTATTACAGAAATAATAGATGGAAAGGATTCCACATCCCCCTTTTTAAATCACTCACTACTTGCACAATTAACTCCTTGCTCTATTAATTTATCAGTTACTCTTATTTTTTTGGTTGAGTGGCTGCTTGGTATATAAGCCTTTCTAATAGTAGTAGTAATAGTAGCCAATTTCATCTTGTCCAAGGGGAACCAGCAAGTGAAATGTTTGGGCTGAGCTTGCGTCCAGCATCTTGTTTTCTTTCGGGTTTTTCAGCAAATTCTATTTATTCCCCTTCACAATGTAGCAGTCATTCCTTCCCAGGA
The DNA here is from genome assembly GCA_011076525.1 of Nettapus auritus. Lineage (NCBI taxonomy): Eukaryota > Metazoa > Chordata > Aves > Anseriformes > Anatidae > Nettapus > Nettapus auritus. The sequence goes on along the minus strand of CM021773.1, from coordinate 1,823,372 downwards.
ATCTTTGTGAGAATAATCACAAATAGTAATTTATGTGGAATGAGGCTATAGCTGACTCCAGAGGTCTGGTTCTTAGTAATTTGTTCAGAACTGCAGCTCACAGACTTACTGCAATCCCCAAATCTTAGTCAAGGATTCAGAGTCACGCAAGTCAGTACCATGGAGCAGCTCTTCATATGTCCATTGTGAGGCAGTGCTGGTCTCTCTTTGACCAGCAAGTTCTCGGTCAGGTTGCACAGTTGCACAAAGAACAACCACCCATCTAAACCTACCACTGCTCAAGCTGCGCACAGAGAAGCTCCAGTTTCTCTAGTTCTGGCAAATTTATTTATGTAAAAACAGCTCCAAAGAAGGGGTCTGGGGACATATCCCATATATTCTGTTTCTGGCAGAATCTCATTCCTTTCCTGAATCAGATTCATTACCTGATTAGACTGCACCATTCTTTAGAACCGACTGACCTAAGTTTTACACTTTTCAGAGTTTCCTTCCAATTCAGGAGCACATTTTCAACTTAAGGATTTCAAACACAGACATTTCTAACAGAACAAAATAAAATTCTGCAGAACTGCACCAGAGGAAAAATAAGCAAGCATGTAAACTAAGGTTTTCCTCTCCATCCCTATGAACAAGAGTTAAGAGAACTTAAGAGTTTACAGTCTACAGGTTCTGTATCAATATCATGATCTGCGTTTACAGTGTGCCACATCTTAGTTTCTTACTATGTCTTTTCTTATTCTTGCTTTTATTTTATTTTTTTTCTAGCTATGTATTCACAATGTCCATTTGTTGCCTTTCAGTTTCAAGCTTTTTCTTTCATCCCTATTTCACCATCCCTTCCCATTCTTAGAAGTCTATATGCCACTTATGTTCTTTAGGCAGAAAAATGTTGGCTTTTAATCATCCATCTGATGGCACACATGCTTGTATTTTCCTCCTTTCTTCCTTGGCCAGAAGTATACCTCTGTGTGCTATTTGTACAGTAGTTGGCAACGAATGAGGCTTATACACTTCTGAGAAAGAAGGACCTAGGTTGAACAGTTCTATGTGAGGGTACACTAAAGCTATTAATCGTGTGTGCAGAAGTGCCCACTTATGAATAGGATTTTTTTTACAGTATGACTTACATACTGATTTGCCTAGGTTGTGTAACATCTTGTCAGCACATTTATGCACGTTAATATACACTTTATATACATGTTAGAAATAAATAGAACAATAGAATTTAAATGATTTTTGTTGTTGGTCGCTTTTTGTTCTTGTTTTATTTTTTTTTACTTCAGTGACTGCAATAGTATGATAGCAGACATTGAGAGATGGTATGAATAAATGGTGAAAATGGCTAAAAATACAGGGACAAGGAAGAAACAGTCTTTTTTTTTTTTTTTTTTTCTGTGCAATAACTCAATACTGAAGCACTCATAATTTTCACTATTTGCTAACAGTTCCTAATAAATCTGAGCAGGCTGGCAGACTTCACCATATTCTTAGACTGAATGAAATCCTATTTATTTACAGATGATGGGGAAATGGAAACAAAGTATTGGTGTTAGAAAAGTCTTAAATGAGTGCATATAACACAAAAGGTTTTGAGATGGTAAACATGGGGTCCCACCATGTCACTTTTAATGGCTATTTCCTGACTACAGCTACAGTATTAGGGAAAAATATGAGATGAGAACAATCAGCTGTAGTGTGGCAAACTCTATACAGAATAATGCTCTGAAAATTGAAGGGCAAAGAACCGAAATCACATGTCAAAGGAAGAAAGCTTAAAACATTTTCAAAGGGAGCTTTACATCTAGTGAGATATGCACCAAGAAGACCCCCATCATACGTTTAAAACCCAATATTATTTCCTGCAAATCCCAGCTTCTAATTTCATTATTCAGCAGCGTAGTTACACTGTCTTTTGTTTCCCTGTATAGGACTACTGATTTTAATATAAAATAAACAAGGAATCACAATTAGAAATAAAGCCTGATTGTGAAAAGTAAGAAAACATTTGCTGATAATGGTTGTTAATTAACCAAACCAGTGACCAAGTTAAATGAAACATTAACTGATAATTTGTACCTATATTTGGTGTGTGTCAAATGTCTGTTTCTTCAGTCTCTGACTACATTTTTCCTCCTTGGTAAACTTACCCTCTTGTTTGATGCTATACCAATAGAATTTAAACCTCAGAAGTAATAAAATGACTGGTAAACAAATAAATATCTAAATCCAGAAAGATTTAAAGGTTCTTATTCATCTTCTATTTGAGGTCCATTTGATCAAAAGAGTTTCATGTATTTTGGAGAGATACGAACTGAACTACAATTAGTAATATCATGACTGTACCTACTAGTAAGGATCACCAGTGTGACAGAAGGAATTCTCTTGACTTCCTAAGGCAATCATAGGGATCTCTGTTCAAGAAATGTCAACCTTAGAAGGAACTAGCAAAAACTGAGCTGAACACTGGCTTCTGAGTTATTTCCCATGGAAATTGATACTGTTTTTCAAAAAATTTCTCTCACCTCTGCTCACTTGTCTCAGTTACCTCTGCTGTGTTACTTTAGAAAGCCCTATGCAAGCTACCAGAACTTCTCAGAAGACAGAATGTTTTGAACATGACATTAATTTGCATATGGTACTGCTAGATTAGAATGAAAATATTTTTTGAGCAGAGAAGAGCTATGCTATGGAAAGTGTTGGAACATGTCCATCCTAGAAATATTTAAGAGGAGCCATGAAACTACATTTATAAAGGATTTCCCTACTGGACATAGTAATGCTGATCATTATTCATTTGCCCTGCCCCCTTTCCGCTCAATACTAACCCACAAACAGACTGAATAATTGGAACACCTCCTTTATGCTCTATTCTATTCTAGTGGATAAGCTGTGATGTTTATTTTGAAGAAGGAAGGACAAAAGCAAGATGAAATAGGCTGTTTCCAAATTATTTGTCTTAAATTTCAAGTCTTTAAAACTATTATAAAGGAGTTTGGATTCTAAGGACAGTTAATTTATCAAGCACAGATATGGTGTCATGTGCTGTAGCTGGATCATGAAAAAAGGACTTGAAATATATCTATTTTTAGAGAAAAATCATATTCCAACAATGCTGGGAAATGAAATTTCTTCATCATAGTAAACTGCTTGGTAAATCTTTGAACCAACCCAGAGAAGTTTATTTTATAGAATGGGTTGCAGCTCCTTTTTACTAGCATAGATTTTCCAAAACAAAACAAAACAAAAGGAATGTTGCACATTTGTGCCATTTTATCTGGCCAATAGAGGCTCACTGAATTCCCGAAACATACAATAACAGGATCTGTTACTCTTCCAGCTCCTATTGCTATAAGAATTTAGCTTTTTAGTGCTGGTTCTAGATTTCTGCAAAAGGATTCTTACATCTTGACTATATCAAAATCCAAGCCTTCCATAGCCTAATTTTTGCCAATAAGCATGAGTGAACATTATGAAATGCATCCAACCTGTTGATACTTTACAAAAGAGGCAGGATATCCAATTTGAACCAACTCCGTATTTTTCAGTTATGTTCCTCTTCACCTTCTTCTACAGAACATCCAATGTTATAATCTCTTCCTTTACATACCATTTAAGTTACTTAAAAACAACAAGCCAAACTTTATAAGAAAACTATGTTTGCAGTATTACTTTCCTCTCTGCCCAGAAATATCCAAGCTTCGCAGCTTTCTAGGGCAATTAGCATTCTGACAATGTAGGACTTCATTTCCTATGTCAGCTAGAATCCATGTTCTCTGGCTTCTCTGCTATGTGATCTTCCTCTACACTTTTTATCCCCAGGATTTCCACTTCACTCACGTATCAAACTGTTCTTGATTGCATATAACAGAGGGATGGGAAATAATATATCAATTTCTTGTTGGAACTAATAAATCCATGTCCAAATGTCATATGTCCCATGTCCCCTGGCTGCTACTCACTTCTGATGATTACGTATGAAAGACAATACCATATGTTGATTGTAGATTTTTTATACATACTAGCTAACGTGCTTGCTGCCAGTGTGACTTCTGCACTATCACATCTTCTAGGAAGGAGATGAAACTCATCAGGCAAACTGAGCAATGGTACAAAAGCCAGTGGAGAAACGGAGGCAACTCTTTTGCATAATGATGATACAAACAATTCTCACACTGACTACAATGGAAGCATTTCTTGTGCAATGTTCTCTAAGATAATTTGTTAGCAGGGAACATGTATCAGTATTCATTACTGCTTTCCACATCCTGCACTCAGAGAGCACTCAGCATGAGAAAGATTAAATAGCTCTGCTAAATATACTATCTTGATGCTAATGACCTGTTCAGCTACTTTTCTGTCATATCTCAAGATATTCATTCAGTGCTATTTTTACAACTTCTTCCACACTTTCTTGTACAAATTCCTCTGCAAATATGCAAAAACTATGTGAAGTCCAAAACTACAGCATGTGCACTCAAAATAGATGCAAATGTTTGCTTCAACAAGTTTTGTATGGTACATAGAGAGAACAATGAAAACAGAATGGAAGCTAAATAAGATGTTAATCTTCAAGATTTGCTCAAAAATATTTATAAATTATTAATTTTCAAGTATATTCAACAATCTTCATCACACACAATTCTGAATTTACTGAAGTTACTGGGATGTTTCTCAGTTACGATCTTTAGAATGCAGTCCACAGCTAGTAAGTTCCCAAGTGCTCAAACACTTCTTTGTTCATTGTATTTGTCTATAAAGTTGTCCTCGTTTCAGTTAGGACTGGGTTAATTTTCCTCCTAGTAGCTGGTAGAGTGCTGTGTTTTGGATTAGGATGAGAAGAGTGCTGATAACATGCTGATGTTTTAATTGTTGCAGAGCAGTGCTTGTACCAAGTCAAAGACTTTTCAGCTCCTCGCTCTGTCCTGCCAGTGGGCAGGCTGGGGGTGCAGCAGGAGCTAGGAGGGGAGAGACCCAGGACAGCTGACCCAAACTGGCCAAAGGCATATTCCATACCATCTGGCGTCATGCTAAACAATAGATAGGGGTGGCTAGCTGGGATGGTGGGGCTGGCTTCTTGGGGATAGGGCTGGGCATCGGTCAGCGGGTGGTGAGCAATTGCATTGTGCATCACTTGTTTCATTTTTGATCCCCAGCCAGTTGTTTATTTGCTTACATTTTTCAGTAATGATAAATGTTCCTCAGTCTGAAATTCATGAATGAAATATATCACCTGTTTCATGCTACAGCTTTCATAAAAGGTTGCTGCAATCTGTTGTTTAAAATTAGATTCCAAATAGGGATGTTACACTATTCTAATCACAAAGTGACTTCACTCTCTAATCACAAAGACTATATATAGCACATCTAAACACCCCAAAGAAGCTCAAATATCTATTTTCCTATGTATGCCTTTTTTTTTTTTTTTTTTTTTTTTTAAATTTTGGCACATATAAACTACTTCTAGAGATAAAGCATAGGCTGTAAATAGACAGAGAATGAGTACACAGGCGACAAGTCCATTTCCTGGAGAACAAAGTACTTTGTAAATATTCATGACATAATTATTCATATAGCTTTTTCCACATAAAACCAGGCATGTTTAGTCAGCTAATGAGTATTCTCTTGTAGATCTGTTATTATTTTTCTTAAATACCATGAATCCTTGATATAAACGGGCTTTAAAATGACTAATTTTGAATGTTTAAAATGTGAAATGTAGGGTAACTGGTCTGACTGCTGTCCTTCTTAACTAAATGATACACAGTGGAGTAAAAATAGATGTTAGAGGGAGAAGCTGGAGGAAAAGAGAGGTATCAATATAAAGCCTTGATGGCAGATAGCCATACTACTACTTTCACCTTGCCAAATCGTCACACCATAAGGGGCTTCCCTCTTTTCTCTTCCTTTCCTGTAATGAGTAACTCCTGCAGACATTAACTTGGTTATTCTATGAGTTGATGAAACATACTGTGTATTCTCTTTTTCTGTCTTCTCTTTACCATTACAAAGTGTACAAAATGACTTGTTATTGCTTCTCTGTATTTGTAAACATTATTCTCACACCTTTTTAAATAGTCCCCTATTACTGTAATTATGAACATGCTGTGTTTGCACCATCCTGAAAATGGGTATATGTTACAGGAAAAAAAGCAAACACACCAATAACAACAACAACAAAAACACAAAAAACCCTAGCTGTTCTTTCATAGTGACAGAAAAATAATATTCTTCATTTAAATTCAGTTTGGTTTACTGGGTTGTTAAAACATTGAAGCTGACATTATTAACAGTATAGCTTTACTTACAAAGCTACAGAAAGGAAGATCATTTTAAGTTGCAGAAACATTTCCTTTGTGCAGAAGCTGATTATTTAAGCCAGGACTTAATGGAACGTGAAACCATATATTCTGTTCAGTCTCTGCAAATGACTAAATCTATTAGAGTAATCGAGGTATTACTCACACTGGGTATACAGAACAATACACTAATTTTCCAGGGACAATAGATATTATAGTAAAGAAAGTTTGTGACGTACCATGTATAGCTAAGAAAACAGAAGAAGGAGATAGCGTTTGTGTCAGGCACCATTCGTGTTGATTTTTTTATCCATGTACAGGCTGAGGGTCCTAACCTAGACCTGAGTACAAGGAACCTGAGCAGAGGCTAAAAACTCATGAATCAGGTGCTACCTGATAGTACTTATCTTCCTAGATTTGCTTTGCAGTTGAGTTTCACTTTTGAAGAGATCCATGTGCTTTGACATCACAGTAACTGAAAACTACAGGCACTTAAAACATTCTGAGTGCCCCTGTGCTTCATGTAGCATAATTGTTACACAGCCTATAGGAATCTTGCTCTAACAAATGAAGAGTCTAAATGAGCTGTAAATGTCTTGGTCTCTATTAAACAAAGCCAAATGAAACAGAGAAGAAATTTTCACTCTTTTTGTCGCTTACAAGCTTCTTTCCAATTTTTAAAGCTACCTTAATGGATGCTTTTCTATCTGTTCCCTCTACTGAGGTTGCGATTCCTTGCTTAGTATTCCTTTTATGCAGTTTATTATCTACCATACTAGATGCTCTGCTAAGTGGCACATTCCAACCCAGATTTGCTCAGACAATTCAGCATTTGAAAATATCATTCTTGGTCTAAAAACAATGCAAGGAGTTTAGTGTAGGTGAACATAACTAGACTGATAACTAGAATATAATAAGTAGGATTACTATTTTTAGTACCTTGAAACTACTTTTTTAAAAAAAATTCAACTATTATAATTGTTTCAGACAAAATGTGAGGTCATTTTTAATGACTAACCTCTGTAAAAATCTTTTTGTTTTGTTTTGTTTTCCCAAGAATAGCATAAATCCTAGTTCAAGGATCTGTATTTTAAGGAAACACGTGGCAGTAAATTGGGGCTTAATGTGAAGCACCTTCAAGCATCCCAGAAAACTGAATTTGATTTGCAGTTACATTACTTTTAAGATTATTTTAGAGGATTATTTGTATTTCTAGCAAAGCTATAGGAAGCGTGTCATACATGTAGAGTGGAGTTAACTTGAGATCCTGTTAATCATGTACTTAGCATCTCTCTTTTTAGGACAGCACACAATTTTTACCCATCATTTGTGATGTTTGAGGATTCCTGAGAATGAAAAAGCTTTATATCAATTTAAGATAATATTACCAGCTGAAACTCTGTCAGATTTAATAGGCAGAAGGAGATAAGATGCGCTACAGTGTACCACTTTGTGGTTTTAATCATGGAAAATAATAGATTGCAAAAAGTAAAAGAATAAAAAATATCTTCTATTTCAAAAGTTCTGACTCCAGTTTTACAGTTGCCCTATGTCCTAGGTGCCTATTCAGCATTATTTTTTCAATATGTTGAGAAAAGAAATCATGTTAAATTAAATATGCACATTTCACAGAATATACTGCTTTCTAGGCTGAAGAAAATGAATGAAAGTTGCATTTTGGATACTGAATTGCTATTAATAATATTGGAATTATTTTATTTAACAAACCAAGAACAACTCCAAAATGACATCTCTGTGATGAAAACTTAAAATGCTTTATCTATACTTGGACAAACAATATAATTTGAGAATGATATCAGCAATTAAAGCTTGGAGTTACCTCACCACGTTAAGAATCAAAGTGGCTGTACTTACTGTGTCAGCACGATAGCCACAGCATCATTTAGAACACTCTCTCCAAACAGTAGCGTGTACAAATCTGTGTCCACGTGCAGTTCATGGAAAATAGCAAGGACTGTCACTGTATGGAGACAAAGGAGTGAATTTGTTATTTTCATATTCCTCTGGCAGTTCAAGAAATAAAACAATGTTAGGGTGTGGGCTTTGAAAAATCTAACCTGACTTACTACCCAAGTAGCTAATAACAGAGGTCAACTGAAGTATATAAGATATTAAAATCCAGCAAGTCTATGTGTTTTGTTGCTTCAGCTAGTTAGGAAAAAGATTTCCCTCTTACACACAGAATCACGCATATATGAAAATGTCACAGTATATTTTACTGTACACAAAGGACTTGGATCTTGTCACCAAGGACTAATAAGGGTGCTGAAAAGAGCTGGGTTTGCTACGGGCTTTGTGGGTGGCGAAAGTAGTGGTTTACCTGTTTTAAGAAGGTATAATAATGTTTATGCATCTGTAACGTTTTTATCGAGGAACACTCAAAGGGAAAAATAACCTTGTACCCTGTCCTACCAACAACAAAACCACTTTCACCTCAAGTGTAGCACATCTGTAGTCATGAAGCTCTCTCACGCAGATCAGGACAACTGATATTTACAACCCATTTTAAGGTTCCTTCAGTGTATCATTGATTTAAGTCCCTTCCTACTCCCCAGGTGGTATGGTATATCTGACTTTTACCTTACCAGTGCAATAGAAAAAATTTAGATTGTGTCAGATTTAAACTTGTTGGCTAAATCATTTAGACACACATCCTCAAGGACACTTAGATACCTGTACCATATTTAGGATTTTAAAGGACACCTTGTTTGCTTTATGCCTCAGTTTCCTAACCTGTACACAATCCTTTCCTAGACATTCCTAGCATTTCATAATCTCTAAATGAAAAAAGCTATCCATGTTCTTTGTTGATATTAGTATTCTCTCTTTGCATGGAGGAAGCAGAGCTTTCACTTTTCAAACATCATTTAATGTAAATGCCTCCAAATATTTGTATGGTTGAAAATTACATGGTAACTCACTGCTTCACTGGTGCTCATTCTAGTAAGTAATTGTGCAATTGATTCAGTCCTTATAGCCTACAAATCTCAAATATTAGGAGTGCCTTCAGGTTGCCATGTTAACATCTGACATTTCAGGAATGGAAATTATACACTTTCATATTGAGATGACTGCTGATAGCTCACAAACACAGGAAGAGGTGATTATATTCTGTCTTAATCAAATTTATTGGAAATTTGAAATCACTGCTGATACGATTTTCTGAAAGGTGCTTATATATCTATGTAATCTATCTATCTATCTATCTATCTATCTATCTATCTATCTAAACGTACAAACCTAAAACAGATTGTCAATTCTCCTGTGGGATTTTATGTCAAAGTGATCTCTGTTAATGTGTTATCTTTGAAGAATTCTACAGAAGGCAATTTAGGAGATTTGTGTGGATAAACATTTGCTGACATAGCTATATTTAAATGAACTAGTTTATTTCACCATCCTGATAAACTCACCCATCTAGACCCACTATAACTTAAACCAGGAAAAGAGTAATTTCCTTAGAACAGCTCAAAGGTGTAGGAATAACCTGTATCAGAAAGGATATTTTCTTGGTTCACCAATACTCCCACCCTACTCTGTGCTGGTGCTGCCTCATCTCCAGTACTGTGTACAGTTCTGGGCACTACAATATAAGGACATAAAAATATTAGAGGAATTAGAGGACATATAAAGGAAGGCAACAAAGATGGTGAAGGGTCTCGAGGGGAAGATGTATGAGTGTCTGAAGTCCCTTGGTTTGTATAGCCCCAAGCAGAGCAGGCTGAGGATAGGCCTCATGGCAGGCTGAGAATAGGCCTCATGGCAGCCTGCAGCTCCCTCACAAGGGCAGTGGAGGGGCAGGTGCTGAGCTCTGCTCTCTGGGGACAGCGACAGGACCCGAGGGAATGGCATGGAGCTGGGACAGGGGAGGGTCAGGCTGGGTGTTTGGGAAATGTTCTTCACCCAGAACGTGGTTGGGCACTGGGACAGGCTCCCCAGGGAAATGGTCACAGCACCGAGCCTGCTGGAGTTCAAGAAACATTTAGGCAACGCTCTTCAGGCATATGGTTTAATTTTTAAGTAGTCCTGTGTGGAGCCAGGAATTGGACTTGATCATCCTTGTGGGTCCCTTCCAACCCAACTTGGGATATTCTATGAGTCTATGAATATCTTTTTATTTATTTATTTATTTATTTTATTATTTTATTATTTTTTTAATTTTTTATTAGGCAATGCTGCCTAAATGTGCTAAATGTGCACCCAATTTAGTCTCCCATTCTTTGATGGAAAAACAAAAGACCAGTTTTCTAAAACTCGTTGCCACTTCCAGCTTTTGCTTATTAGCATATTACTTTGGGCTTGCACTAATACTCCCTCCACAAATGATAGAAGGGAAATAGTATAGTAATCAAATCCAAGATACTGTTGGTATTTAAGTGGAGTAGACCAAGCTAATTAGACAGATGCTTACACATTCCTCTCCTTCCTCTTGCCTCCTACAAAAACAACACCTTGTGTTTTATGTAACAAGCATATTCTCTTACTCTCTGAACTCTGTTCCCCAAGTCTGGTTTCAGATCTTTGCAAATGAAAGCAAAATAATAAAGCAAGCAACACAATAATGTGCCACTTGCCTCCTCTGTGAAAGACTCACTAGTTCACCCACTTCTTGGGAAGTATCTTCCATTTCATATGTCTCTTCCACTCCCATTGGAGGTTATTGGACCTTTTCAGCATTTTCTGTCCTTGCTGAAGAATCTTGGTCTCTGGAGGAAGACCACTACCAGTATCCATTCTGTCCTCACTGATGACACATATTTATCTGATCTATTTTTAAAGAACTGAAGTGTTTCTGGTTTCACAAATCCCAGGGAAACTAATCCGCTCTTCAGTTTATAAATGCAATTATTCCTGAATGTCTAACCTATATTTCCCCTCCTACTCTTCAAGTCTGTAATTTCCATTCCTAACCTAGTGAGACATGGATAATTTGGCATATTTATTGACTTTTTCTTTCTTTCAGCAACATTTTTCCTATTCAAAGATTCATTTCAGACATATCCTCTCTAAACTGACTTGCTTCTTCCAATCTTCTCCTTTCAGAAATATTTTCTATCCCTTTAATTACTAGCTAATTTTCTCTGAACTTTTTCTAATCGGTGTCTTTTTTGAAATACAGTGCTCATAACCCTATCCAGGTACAGTAGCTGATGCTTGCTCTCAAGAAATAGAGTGAAATGATGCTGTAGAATATATGTTTATGAAACTGAAATTGTTTTCCTTCCCCCTCCCCTCCCCCCCATATTAGTCCTGTTGAATCATTTTCAGGTTGTAAACTTGAAATCCTTTTCAGCAGTAAATGTCATTTTCTTAGCTCCTATCTATTAAGATGACTATTCCTAACTATAGCATTTATCCTTGTTGATTTTAAACTATTGCAAGGATTGAGTTCTAATCCTGTTTTTCAAAGTGCTTGCTATCTCCTTCTCAGCATATTATTATATGTTAAAGAAGCACCCTCTATTGCATTAGCCAACTCATTAATGAAAATGTTAAATGGTATCAGCACAAGAACAGAGAGCAGCAGAACCTTTAGCACATCCATCCCATTTAAGAAATAAGTAAAACATGTGCATTGTTTTGCCAAAACATGATAGCCATTTATTCAAGATCACATTTACTTTTATTGCATATGAGAATCTATGGATACACATGAGAATGGGCACATTAAAAAGGGCATGACACTGAACTAAGGGAAAAAAAAAATTGAATTACTCTCTGGATAGGAAAATACTTTGTGAATTGTCATTGTTGTCCAAAATAGTCACACTATGTTTTGTTTGATGGATGACTTTAAAAGAGAACAAATTTAAAGATTCAGCATTTGCCATTATATATCACAGTAATCTGTGACATCTAATCTGTGAGAAGATTTATATTTAAGTAAAGTTTATAGTCTTTAGATACTACATTGCAGTATGTCCTCCCTAGCTTTTTGAAGGCACAGTAGGTAGGACTTGATTTTTGTGTGGTAAACTTCTTAAAGACTTGTATAATTCATTAGATACAGTATGATAGTATGTATTAAAAAAATACTAAACTACATTTCCTTAAGCTACGCAGCGACTCTTAAGCTCTTATTTCAATCTAAGCATACGAGGACAGAGACAGGTAAAGAACTAAACAGAAGTGTTGGTAATTTGGGGACAGCAAACAAACATTTTTTTGTGGCAGTAGAAAACTCCCACAAATAGAAATAAACAAAACAAAAAAACATGTAACAGAGCTCCTGACTCAGGAAAGGTAGTGAAATTCATTAAAAGAATCAGTGGTGGGAAACCTGAAATAATGAAGCATCTAAGATTTTCTCAGTACTTGTGCCAAGAGAAATCTGATTCTCTTCTTCCTTGACTTCATGGACTGAGGGAACTTCTGTTAGATTCTAAGCCTCGCATGATTTTGATTGTATCCAAGTCAGAACTGGTGTCTGTGGAGTTGGTCTGTGAAATATATCTTTTGACATATATAGAAAAAAATGACTTGATCTCAGTTGTTGTAAAAAGGATAATTGAAAATGTATAACTGAAATATCAGCAAATTTCAACAATCCCTAAGCTAACTGTATCCAATACTTCTTTGCTGTTGTGTTTGAAAAGAACAAGAAAACTCAGAAAACATATGCAACCATTATATAAAGTACTGGTTTTATCTTACCTTAATCTTCTGACTAGAACAATTAATATCTTTCATAACTCATGGGCTGTTTACACATTAAAAACATACTTATAAACAGGCCTATAGAACCAGTGCAAAAATGGATTACTCTGCTGTATTTATACACTGTGCTTCTTAATGCAAAATCCTCCGATTTTATGAGAAACGGGAACTGCTCTTTCTGATAAATATCCAATTTTATCAATAACAGCAGCAGTGCAACTCACATCTTAGGTTCAGCTGTAACCATAGTAACTTCAAATAGAAAAGAGCCTTGTGATTATCAATATGACCAAAGGTAAGGGAGTTCATATAGCTCAGAAATAGCTGTGCTTCAGCAAACCTTGTAAAGGTAAATCTGTTTTCTATGCTTGAAATGTCAAAAGTTAAAAAAATAAGAAGTGCTAAAGATACATGAAATGTCTTTGGATTGGAAGGTCATTGCACAAAATGTGTTAATAACAACAGCTATGACAAACTGCCAAAGCTATACTTTCCAGTTATTTTTTGGTGGATAAGGCAGAGGTCAAATCTTTTAGTTCATGTGCCAGTTTTGTTCTGTCATTCACATTATTCCACTACAGCTATTGGTACCTTGAAGCAGCCTGTTCCTGGGACTTATTGCTGTGTCTGCCTTTCAGCCACACAAGACAGTTGATGCCAGATAACCTTATCCATGCTCACACATGGGGCAATTTCATTTTGCAGGTCTCTGTGCCTAGGGATCTAGAGTTAGGGCTCTACTCTCCACTCCAGCCCCTTTTCCACAGCCTCTTTGGTACTATTGATGAATGACATGTGCACCAGAACACAGGCATGAACAACTGCTCTGTCCCTTTTGAATGCATCACAACAAAAAAAACTTCCAGCTTCCAGAGTTAGGTTATATTAGAAATCAAAATGCAGTACTAATACAAAGGAAATGCTTTCAACAGTGGAAACAGTGAAACAAGTCTGTACTGTTTTACATAGATTAACTAATGAGAAGAGATGATTTCCCCAAATACATGACAAATGATATCTGTTGATCAGATTGAAAGGGAGAATTTGGTGATAATTTGTGTGAATATTTGGTGAAATATTACTTCTTAAAAATTAAATTCCTCACCCGATGTCTTGAAACGAGAAACTTTTTCTGTCAATAATAAAAAAACTATTGGAAAGAGATATTTCCTGTAAAGTGATGGATTCACTTGAAAACAACCTGTATGTTTGTTGTTGTTGTTGTTGTTGTTTGTTTGTTTGTTTGTTTTAGGGAGCTAAGATTCTTAAACTGTAACACTCAAAGGATTTTATTTTTTCTTTTTAGTTCAACGTTTGGTGTAATGATGGGTTTCTATATCAGCTTGTGATAATTCATCTTTATTGGAAAGTAGCTAAAGGAATCTCAAACACAGTCCCAAGTATAACCAATCATAATTGAATTTCTAAATTTTAGTTCAAGTGCAATTTTCTATAGAAGGGAACCTATGGACTATTGTTGAAATTTTTCTGAATTAATTTCATGCCAAAATCTCTATATGAAGATCTTTAAATGCTCACCTAGAGAGGGCCATTAACCTATTTCCTTTTAGCTAACAATATAAGGAACTTCTGAATGTCACGTATTTATTTATTGCCCTGTAGTAAAATTCTTCATTTAACATGTAAACATCTACAAGTCATCTTAACTATTACAAATAAGAAACTCAATCAAAACAACTTCTGTCGAGTCAACAGATCGGTTTTTAACATCTTTTGAGACTTAATTGCTTTTCATAACCAAGGGAAATTAAAACTGGTTTTGGAATGAGTTTATAATCCTACACAGTGAAAAATTAAATGAAAAATCAGGTAGCATATCTGACAAGAATTTCTTATTTCATACTAGGACAGTAATTTATTATTCTATTCTACAACACCAACAACATTTCACCAGATATTTCTCTTTTTTAAAGCTAGATATCAAATGTAAAATCACATGTAAAACTGATTATTTTATATGCTTTGTATAATCTATCAGTCCTTCGAAGGATTGTGTTTTCACTGATTTTGGAATTCCTATGAGCTCTTTGCATGGCTTGAGATTATAATTCACTAGCAAATCCTACAGGATAGTGAAATATTTTCAGCAATATCTACCATTAGAGTAAGCAGAAATTTCATATAAAATTCTGTAATTCTTTGGGGGACTGAAATTAGATTTGATCAGTAAAACATCTAACAGCTTAGATAACAGAAGGAGCAAGACTGAACATTCAAACAAACCTTGGACACACGCAGGTACTATATAAGCAGAGAAGTAATTACCAACAGCATTAATAGATGACAGTTTGTCCCACTAAAATTTTTCACAACTGCAGCATTAGCTGTTTAAGCCTATTAAAAAATCTGGGTAAAGCAATCCTTGTCACTTCTCATTCCTTCCAGTGAAAGAGGAAGTTCTCTCCACCCCCCCCCCCCCCCCCCCAACTTTGCCAGATTATTCAGTGGTGATTTAACACTATTGTAATCAAAATCACTGTGTTTGTCTTATATGTAGATCCCCTTGTAAATCAACACTTTCATTTGTGGAACTAAATAGTATTGGAATGGAAAATGGGAAAAGAAACTAAGCCAACTACGAAACTCTATTCATGGCACAATCAAGAAATGTACTTGGAAGCTTTAAGCAACCTTTTATTCCATAAGCAATTATTTTTCTTATGTTTAATTTGTGCTTTTAGTTTCTGTGTTGTTCTCTTGTTCTGAGGATAGGCTCTGATCATGTGCTGAACCTTATTAAAGTAGTTGGGGGATTTTTAAAGTGGCAGCATATTGGATACTTGGCTTAATTTGAGAATAACAATTTGATGCAGCTTTTACAGCAATCTTGCAACAGGTTTTGTTGAAATAAATTGTTTTACACCATATTTTTAAGCCATCAGAATGATAAATCACAAGCTCTCAAAGTCTTTTGTTAAATATTGAGGTTTCATTTAAAGAATGGAACAAATTTGTGGAACAATGTTGCTCTTTGTCACTTCTTTTAATAGCCAAGAATTTAAAAGACTTATTCATATGTTTCTCAGAGAAGCTTGTCAGGGGTATTAGCACTAACACAGCATGTCATGTGCATTGTGAAATGCTTTTTGTTCTCTTCCCTGTAACCACTCAAATGAAAATTTTGCAAAAATTCAGTGTACCTTTCCATATTTTTCACTTTGTCAATAACACGATATTGTAGTTAGGATATCAACAAATTCTCTTTTCACCTGCTCCTTCACAGTTTTTCCATAGATGCAAAACCAATATTTTGATACCAGTGTAGTCTTACTATGAACATAGTCAATGTAACAAAAACTTGCTAAGTCTATGAATAACTTTGAGGTTAGCCTTGTTTTAATTATGAAGTTGGATAGGAAATACTCCAGAGGTCCCTTCAGATATACATGATTCTGTAACTTTATGACTCTGAATTCCACTGAATCTGTTTCTCCCACACTTGGATATTTACTGTAACTGTAGGCTTTAAACCTCACATCGGCAATTTCAGGTCAACATGTTGGTACCAGTCTTCTCAAAATTGTATGCAACACTGCATTCAAATTCTAATTTGATACCTTATAAACTATAGAGCCATATCTGAAAGCTAGTTCCCCATATCTTTAAACTAGGTTAGATCACACATTTTATAAATGATCTGGATGCAGGACTGAAATGCATACTAAGTAAGTTTGTAGATGATACTAAATTAGGAAGAGCTGTTGACTCCCTCAAGGGTAGAGAGGCTTTGAATAAAGATCTTGAGAAATTAGAGGGCTGGGCACTCACCATCTGTACGAAATTTAGAAAGAGCAAGTGCACCTGGGGTGTGGCAATCCTGAATATACATGCAGGCTGGGGGACAAGAGAAAGGATCTGCAGCTCCTGGTTGATTGCAAATTGAAGATAAGCCAGCAATGTGCCCTGGCAGCCAAAAGGGCCAACCGTAGCCTGAGGTGCATTGGGCACGGCATGGCTGGCTGGTTGAGGGAAGTGGCCTGATTTGCTCTGCACAGGTGTGGCTTCAGCCTCCAGTACTGTGTGCAGTTTTGGACACCACAATATTAAGAAGAATATAGAAACGTTAGAAGGCATATGAAGGAGGGTAACAAAGATGGTGAATGGTCTAGAGTGGAAGATGTATGAGGAGTGTCTGAAGTCACTTGGTTTGCTCAGCTCAGAGAAGACTGAGGGGAGGCTTCATGTCAGCCTGCAGCCTCCTCATGAGGGGAGCAAAGTGGCAGGCTCAACGATCCATGCGGGTCCCTTCTAACTCAGGATTTTCTATGTTTCTGTGAATGTCTACATTAATTAACCACAAGGTTTAAGGCTTACAGAAGTTCTCATGTTAGCAATAAACAGGTGTCCTGGAGACTGGAGAATTTATTCCAATCTCTTCAGCAACTTCATTTGTAAAGTTTGTAAGATTAACACAGGTAAATCTTACACAGGCAATCTCTGGAGGCAATTTGACTTATGATAATCAGAATATCAGACATTTAAAGCTATGAGAATCAAAATCGAGAACAAACACTCAACATTTTTATGGCACATACAGACCTTATATTTTTATTTACCCTTCTGACTTTTGAAAAAAATAAGTTATTTTAAGTTGTGTTGTGGTTTAACCCGGCCGGCAGCTGAACACCACGCAGCCATTCACTCACCATCCCCCCTCCCTCTCTGGAATGGGGGAGAAAAACGGGAAAGTAAAGCCTGTGAGCTGAGATAAAGACAGTTTATTAAGACAGGATAATAATAATAATAATAATAGTACTACTAATAATAATGTGTAGAAAACAAGTGATGCACAATCCAATTGCTCACCACCCGCTGACCGATGCCCAGCCCTATCCCCAAGAAGCCAGCCCCACCACCACGGCCAGCCACCCCTATCTATTGGTTAGCATGACGCCAGATGGTATGGAATATTCCTTTGGCCAGTTTGGGTCAGCTGTCCTGGGTCTCTCCCCTCCCAGCTCCTGCTGCACCCCCAGCCTGCCCGCTGGCAGGACAGAGTGAGGAGCTGAAAAGTCCTTGGCTTGGTGTAAGCACTGCTCTGCAACAATTAAAACATCAGCATGTTATCAGCACTCTTCTCATCCTATCCAAAACATAGCACCCTACCAGCTACTAGGAGGAAAATTAACTCTGTCCTAACTGAAACCAGGACAAATTGTTACCTGGATCTGTGGCAGACATCAGCGATCCAAAAAATAAACAGTCAGTGAAGTGGAATTCCCATGCTTTTAACTGGCCAATGTGTACCATGGCCTTCACAAAACCATACATTATCAACCTGTCAGAGGAAAGAAAAGACAGTCATTAAGACACAGTATATAACACTTACGCATATTTCACCATACTAAGCAGCTTCTTGTTCTCTTCAGCTTCTTTTAAATAAACACACCGTATGAATACTGAACATAAACTGCTGTCATAAAAATCCTATTTCCTATTCAGCTATTCAAGTATTGTGTCAAACTTCATAGACAATCCAAATGCAAAGAATTCTCTGAATAATTGCCATCTGCTGTTGGCAGAGGGCAATACTGTTTATTTTTTAAAGCTGTTTATTTTTCAGAAGGAAAGAGAATATAAGCTTAAGAAGACTAATCTGACTAATATTGTAGAAACTGTACATAAAGACAGTTCTACAATCAGCTATGTGTCTTGTTCTAATATTTCTAAATGAAATTATTATCAGCTTTTAAATTTTAGTTGCGTTCAACATTCCAGGTGATGTCTCTAAATGAGACAGACATTGAATAACTCAAAATGACAGTGAGGCAACAAGGTCACACTTTAAAATGCACTGATGAATCTTCAGTAATTTCACAGAAAATCATTGGTTAAATAATTAGGTAATAATATCAGGAATGTGTATTCTAAGAAGATTCTTGAAATATCTTGAAAAAATGAATTTGCTTGTTACAACCTGTAGTAGATTTTTTAAAACATTCATGCAATTCCAATCCAATTAATAGTAAAACAATTCCATTCAATACCTTTTCCACAAACAACAGTTAACAGCTGTACTCTTGTATCTACACATTAAAAAATATATATATTTAAACAGAGCAATATGCATCTACATATTCAGCTACAGATAAGTGCTAAAAACCCAACCAACCAACCAACCAACCAACCAACCAAGAAAAAAAAAAAAAAAAAAAAAACAAACGAACAAAAAAAACAGCCTGAAAGTTAATTATAAGTTGTTTTCAGTACTTCACCAAGCTGTGTATTTTAGCTGTAGTATACTAAACCTATTAAATTAAGAGGGAAACAGATATATCACCACAGAATTTCCTGATGGTTGGAAATATGTATGTATGTATTTACATCAGCTACGTAGTTAATCCCAAATTTTACTAAAACAATTTAAACATCTGTGGGTTTTCCTGAGTGATGAGCTCACATTTTCTCTGTTCCCAGAGAACAACAATTCAAGACCCTGTAATGAAGATAGTCTTGTTATCCCCAACACAAATATGTATGTTTTTGGGAAAGAGTTCTTCAGTGCTGCTATCCTGATTTGCAATTTTCTCAAAAGTCAGCAGTAATTGAAGTTAACATATAAGTCTTTTAGAAATAATTGCCTGAACCTACTCGTGGTTTTGATCAGGGATATTCTTCTGATTCAGTTAAAAAACTTTAAAATAATAATTAAAATTAAGATTTGTCTGTCTGGCATATTTAGTCCCAATAATTCTTTAAATACCTACTGGAGTAATCATTCTGGACTTTAGCACTGTTTATTATATAATAATAAGTATTTACAGTATGTCTGTCACAGTACAAAGTTGTAGATGAACTGGACAAGCTTGGATTCAGGTGTCGAGTCCTTTACTGACATAGGAGGTCTAAGTTTACCATAAAGCTTAGTACGGTAGAAGACTTAGGGAACCTGGTCTTCATTCACATACTATTCAGTTCTTGGCTGCACAGAAAAGGGAAACAAAACTGAAGATTGGACTAAACAATGGTGCTAATCACTGAGAGGTCAAGCTTCTCTTTGTCTTAGTATTATTTTTTAATTCGAGAGATATTTAATCCATTTTGATAATGCTACAGTGGCAAAGATCTGATTTTTTGAATATAAACCCAATTAAGTGCAGGCAAGGATTTGGATTGTGTGAGAAACTACTGGCTTAAATAAACCTCAAGAACCTCTACTTGTACCACTGAGCGCATATGGAAACATGTACAGAAATCATTTCATATTGTGAATTAATTTTTCAAACACATTGGTGTATCTTTCTTCAAAAGCTGTAGATTTTTAATGAAGGCAATACATTATTCAAAGTGATCATTAATCATCATTTATGAGAGTAATTTCTTAATGCACACAGCCACACAAAATGCAAAAAAGCCTACTTAACTACATATAACTTTTAAATATCTTAAAATTACTTTGAAACAGAACTAATTTCTTTCATTGTCAATCGTCACTTTCTACTCATCTCCAAATTCAGTTTCTTGTCATCTTCTCCAAACTACACAAGAAAGTTCATCTTATAGGCTATTTTGAAAAGTGGAAATCAAAGGACAGTTCTGAACTGGAGTAAATTCTCTGATGTTTGTAAAATTAATGGAACTATGGCAGTTCATACCAGCTGAGAGTTTGCTCTTGGGAAAATCATTTAATAAATTCTTCATAACACAGGATAGACTCACACATCTGATTAATAAGTTCAATATTAACTGATTGCATTTCTTTAGAAATATCACAAGCTGAACATGTCATGTGTTTAGTTTTGTTTTATTTTTTTTTTTTTTTTTTTTTTTTTTTTTTACATTTTAAATAAAATTGCTTTAGTTATGCTCCAAATGAAATCAGATCTTTTTCTGTTTCACAGGTTAGAACAAAGAAAAAATCCACCTAAATCACAGGAGTTACTATGCATTTTAGCATGCTAAAAATGATATCAGGCTCTAGCATTCCAGCTTGTTATTTTTTATTAATTAAAAATTCCAGCCTGGCTTTATCATTTATTCACTGACCAAGATTATTTAAGTGACACAGTCTAATATAGTCAAATTTAAATAATAAAGCAATTGATCTATGAGAAATGTTAACAACAAATCTAATTAGAGTAATAGTTAATAATGAATTGTGACTTTTCCAATGTATATTTAAAAGTTGGATCTCAGCTGGATACTTGAGCTCCTAACGACAGTGCTATCAAACATCAATACAGTACTGCACAACAGAGCTGTTCTTAGTGGAAATGCAAGGAGGAAAGCATACCCCAATGACAGCAGCACATGAATCCCAATGAAACACCTTCATTTTTCCTAAATACTAACTTGCAAAGAGAGACTCTTAAGTTCGCCATGCCTAAAAACTGCTCCACCTTGCTTATCATTAGCCATTATTCATTAAATTAGTCAGCTGAAAAGTGCATGAATATGAAAGTGTGTTGTGATAACTGGTGATCTGGGTCCTCATCCTGTGTGAGGGAAGTCTGAGTGTGAAGCTACACTTCGATGTCTACTTTTTCTCTGCTCTATCCCTCCAGCTTTGTATAGGTAACTTGAAGCTGTGGACTTTGCTAGGTGAAAAAGTGTCTTTAACTTGTCTGTTTTGGATCTAGGAATATACATCTCTTCAAGGAACTATACAGAGAAGGAACTTGTTTTGGGTTGCTTCTGATCATGAATAAATATGCAAATTCAGCAATTTCTATGTATGACCAGAAACTAGATGATTAGAAACATTATATTTTAGAAAAAAATGCCAAGCAAACAGATTAGTAACAAATAGTTACTGAAGACATCAGATTGACTCATTGGTGCTAGTTTACTAATGCAAGCAATATTTGTGAATAACTGATTTGGTCAGGGATTTGGAATATTAATCAAGGAATACAATAGAAGAATAAAACTCAGATTAGCTGTGCTGTAGAAAAGCTGATATTTTCTACACAAACATAATTTTTATTGAAAGCATGGGGAGGAGCACATCAAGCCAGAGCAAGTATTTTAGACCTTTAACAGAAAAAGGAAAAAACAGTAATGTAATGAAACACAGGAGAATTCAGAATTTTCCAGATGATGCAAGTCTGGCACATACAAAGTGCCTCATCTCTAAAAAATGCTACATACGATCCTTTTGTTGCACAGTAGAGAAGACACCATATAAGTATTTGGCTTGAATAGTTTTCTGGGAAACTGAGCTTTTACTATCAGTATTTCTGGTATTAATAAACAAGTAGACCACATGGAATTTCAATAGAACACAAAATAAACTTCAGACTGACCAAATAATAATAATAATAAATCGAAGTAAACAAATACCAAAGAACCAGAACAATTCCACATGGAATCAGTGGTTCTGAGCATCTGACCACCCTTGCTTATTTAGAAGTTCGACCATATTTAAACTCATGTGAATAAAGGGGGAAGAATATCTGTATTTGAAAGGTGTAGGTATTTAAGTACCACTGTAACTACTGCTGCTACTGACCTTTTATTGCTGTGCCTTCAAGAACAGGATTCAGAGAGCTCCTTGCTATCTGGGTACTGCTGAAAGTTTCCATAGGGTTTATTTATAAAGCTGCTCTCTAGGAAGGCTAGTCTGGGACTGGGACATCTTTGAACCAGCTGCTGTTTAAATGTAGAGTAAGAAAAAGAGCCCTCTCCTAAAGACTTTAGAGTAATGACTACACAAGAAACTATTTCAATGCTCAGGAAAAGCTGTAGATGCAGCTGAACAGAAGCTTGTTTTTCACGAATTTCCTTTAGCAACAGCTGATTTTAAGAAGTGTTGTGAAGAGATACCAATTTTTTTATTTTTATTTTTATTTTATTTTATTTTATTTTTTTTAGCTCTTGTCAGAAAATTCTAATAGTGAAACATCTATCCAACACACAGCTAGTAGCTAGTAGAAGAGAAATAATTTGTAGTTTTACAGTGGAGACAAGCTGTAGGAGAAATTCAAGGAGAAGCTGTCAAGGGGCTGGGAGAACAATTTTAACAGAAACATTGTGAATAGAAACAAATGGGGTCAGGCTACATGAGGCAAGGCATGAGGAAAAAGACACTAGAGTCATCAAGACAGGAAATGAGAGCCTGGCAAGAATTTTAGCTACATGGCTGGACAAGAAAGGCTACATAAGAGACATATCAATAAGCAGCATACCCAATATCTAAAAAGCTAAAATAAGTCTACATTATATTTAAACACAGCTGGCAAACAGCAACCCCTGTTAGTAGCATTTCTGGGAATGCAATACCACAGGATGTCCCAAAGAACTGTTGAGAGGGCTACACATGCATGAACAGTGAACAAAGCAGGGGACAAGGTGACAATGACAGGCAGAGATTGCCAGACAATAGAAAACCCTATCACCTCTCCTAGTTCTGTGCTTTTTGACCTTCAAAAAGGAAATAAATTGCTTCCATCTAAAGTTTCTATCTTGAGTTAAAAAGCACAAAAGTGATGCTTGCTGGTTCAGAAGAAAACTTTTTGTAGAATGCTGTTGATATTGTGGCTTAAAATGGTTCACCTTTACTAGTCTCAAATGCATATAGAACAAGAGGGTGAAACAGCAGAACCACAAGGGTTGAAATGAAGAAAAAAGGAAAAAAAGCAACAAAAATGACCCAACACTGTCCCATCAATGTAGCTGATGATTTATAGAACATAACCAATACAAAAGAAAATTGGTATTATGCTCACTCATATTTCCAGAGACTGACTCTAAGAAGCAGTGCTGTCTCTGGGCTCTGACCTGGCCTGCTACACAAATGTATAGATTATTCTGTGTTTGTGTTAGGTAGCTTAGGCACATATGAGGTGAGAGAAATACAAGTTGAAATAAATCCTGCAAATCACTCATGGTAAAAATGTGCCTGAACGGTGTAGTCAGAAAAGAAAACTTGTGTTGAGCCTTGATTACTAAAAAGTCCTGGCCAAATCCTCAGCTTGCATAACGTGGCATCACAGTACCTGGCCCTCTGCATTACAACAAAGTGAAAAAAATATGGCAATAAATACATGTTGGCAGGTTGGTTTACAGATGCTTCTTCTTTAGTAAGTAACTGCATCTTCACATGCAAGCTAAAGGGAAAATCTATCAGTTCCACAAGACTCTACTCTCAATTTAAATCTGTAGGCAACATAATTAGAATGTAACAGATACTGCTAAATGAAGATGTACAACATACATACCATATCCTCAATACAGGCAGCCCCATCTGCATTATAACTTTGTCAGAAGTAGTATTTTCTTCAGGTTTTTATTCAGTGCAACATCACTGCTGAACCTCACTGCTTAAAGTCTTCATTGTGTTAAAGGTTTAAAAAACGGAATTCCACATTGAAAGTGGCTGTGCAGTTGTGCTATGTATGAATGGGACCTGCAATTTAAAGATTTCTTGCCAAATAAGTTTTCTAATGTGCAGAGAATTTTTCATCTCATATTTTAACTCCCCAAATAATCTTACTCTATCTAGACATGGTAGACTGGTTATCTTATAGCCTGAAGTCAGTTGAACATACATAGCTATAGATTGTAATCACGCTAAAAAATGGAAAAAAAAATATGAGGAGTTGCATTTCTTTCTTTTCACAAGGAATAACAATATTTATAAGCCAACAATAGGCAAAGGAGAAGAAAGATGTTATTCTTGCTCATGTATGAAGTAATATAGTGGTTGACTGATTGATATCACAACACTAATAAAAAGAGCCACTAGTCAGAATTTAAAATGTATGCTGCAAACCATAAATAGTAATGATGAAAATGAAATACTCATAGCTTTATTCTGATCTTTCTATTTCTACCACACCAATATATTCCTATAACTTCTGTACAGTGGAATGTTGAAACATCATTGTTTTTGCTACAATGATTCATTATCTCAAAGTGCTGTATGTGCTAGTATATTCTTTTTGTCATCTTCTAAATCAGTTTTGTCACTGGAAAGGTTATTAGTTTTTAGAGTTTTTCTTCAGTAAATCACTTGGTAACTAAACAAAGCAAGAGAAGACCTCAGTTAAGTGTTTCAGGTAAAAGTGCACCAATAATATATTTATCTTAAATTATTCTGTATAAATTTCACAGAGATCAGAAGAGAAATGGGCTTTACATGTCATATGTGTTTATCTGAGATACAATGACTGTTCAACAGCTGAGTATCAGTACTGCTATATAAATAATTTTGTATCTACAGACCTGACAGCAACTGTTTAAATGAGCTCAATTTTGCCCCAGCAGGACATTAGCTGATGTAAGAAGAGCTTTTGCTTAACATTTTCCAATGTGCATGATTTTTTTTATTTTTATTTTTTTTTATTAGTTAGAGAGATTATCTCCTGTTTCCCCTCTTAACTCAGAAGTTTTGATGGGGAGGTCTAATGGAGAGAAACACACACCTCAGAGGTAGGATGATGTATGTGGGTGGGAGTAAGAAAGGCTGCATTCAGTAACCATGGTAACTTAGCTCATTAGATATTCCTATGGTCTTGGGCTTTTGGGAAAGTAATGCCTGTTTGGAGTTTGGAGTTATTCAGACAGGCAGGCAAACAGATAATGAATGTGGATGAAAAAAATGCAGCTCAAGTTTCTATACGAATAAATTTGGGGATGACTGGTAACAGAAAGTTCAAACTCAAATTATTCATATTATTCAAAATATTTATCTTAGGTGTTATACCACCCTTTATTGGTACAGGACCAAAGAGGGACTGTTCTTACTTATGCTAAAGCTAGGAGAGATCACCTGAAGCACATGCAATCACATCAAAGCATGGGCTTCAGCAAGGTATCTGCATGCAAGAAGGCAGTTCAAAGGTCATGGTGCATGCGGATGCACCCATTACTGTGTCTGTACCCAATCACAAGGCTGTTATGCCTGCGTAGGCTAAAGGAGTCAAAGCTTCCTTTGTCTTTAGGAGAAGCCCAAACATACTTGTGTTTGATGCTCTAGGTACGGCCTGAATGAGACTATGGAGAATGTGTAAGTGGTCAAAAAAAAAAAAAAAAAAAAAAAAAAAAGTAAAGAATTGCTACATTTTGGTATTTTGGTTAGTCTCCTATAATGTTTTTGACCAATGTTTTTGACCAAGGAAAATGTCTGTTGTGATACTAAGATGTATTTTGCTCAGGCTCAAAATTTAGAAGTACAATTGTAGATTTCCCTAAGTGGTGCTAACAATGTGGCAAAAATAAGTCAAGACATTCATCTCATTCTGCCCCAACTGAATGCTGTCCTCAAGCATATTTCACCACATGTAAATCAGTTGATATATTATTGTTTGGTTATGTCATGGTCTGTCTATTAATCTGTCTAAGAATTAACTAGAAAACCACCACAACTTTTTTTTTTTTTTTCCCTTATAGAAGAGTGATGCAATAGTACCATATGTTGCCAGTGTTTTGAATTTATGACCTATTAACCCATTCTTTGCATTGATTTCCAAGTGAGGGGTGTAGCTATGTGAGCTGAAAAGTCAGCTGAGGTCACTAAACATAGCTGCAAACTGTCAATAAATGAGATTTCAGGTTGTTATACTAAAACAAAACAAAACACTCTTTTTCAGATTGTATTTCAAATTGTCCTTTCTGTACCATAGTTTCACAACATTTTGCATTAAAGACATACTAACCAATCCACCTCAGTTTACAACTGCACAATATTATTTAATGCTTTTTAAATATTCCTGTAATGAGTGTATCACAGCTCCAGGATTCCTGTGTTCCTGAGCTCCATTTAAATCACAGCCATTATGCATTATATAGATAAAAACCTGAATGTCTTTGCAATGAAAAAGCTGCACTTGATCTTTGAGTGATGACTACAGTCCCATAATTACTTGGGCAAATGAGCCATGAAACATTGTCAACTCTACTGTGTCCAAAACATACTGCCTCTGAATTATTGCACTACAAAGATTTAAACATTACATCAAGATTTACTTAGCTCCAAATTATTTGTTGAGAGAACCTCCAATAAATACTGTATAATTGACAATATTATACACACACATTTTGAGACAGATATAATAATGACAGTTAAAACATTTTTTTAAAAAGAGATGTATGATTTTCCAGACATGATAATGGTAAATTATTTTAGAAATCTATTAACAGATGTTATATAAGTGCTGGCAGAATTCTGGGAAAAATATTAGCAACACTAAGAAACTTCCAGATGAAAACAGAAGGCCCGAAAATACATAGTTTGCAGAAGGGATAATAAAAAATTGTTTTGATTTTTTTTTTTTTTTATACTTCTGTATTATCAACAGGAGTTGAAAACATGATAATTTCAAGTCAATAATTCTGAGTTTTCAGACTACTCAACTGTTGTCACATCATGAACTAAAACGGAAAGTCAGGTTGTTGGGTAAATGAGATTCACTAATGAATTGGCTAATTCATTTGGTCAGCACTGATTCAGTTCACCAAACAGTTATTTCAATGATTATCAATCATTATTATCACCCTCATAAAATGCAAGATTCTTTCTATTCTGAGAAGATATTGATATCCTGAAGAACATTGAAAAGTTTCCCTGAGTTCAGGAAAACCTGTTGCAGACAAACATCAAATTGCTTTCTATAAGAGAAGTTCCTTTCTAGTCTTTAGATGAATGGGTGCTTTGTATTCTGAAATGCGAAGACTTCTAATCCCATCTTATTATCAATATAAATGTCTGATTTTTATTAATGATTCTGCTAAATCCATGGCTTTAACAATATCTGATAGCAGTAAGCATCACAGTTCAGCTGCAGTCCAAGAACAAAAGTTTGTGTGTTTCCTTCACCTTTTATCAGCTTCAAAAATGCTAACCTTTACTTTACTTTTACTAACCTTTAATGAGTATCAACTCATTATTATATTGACAGAGGGATGAAATGAGGATCATTTTGTCTTTTTTTTTTTTTTTTTTTTCTCAAGAACATTCCCTGTGTCAAAAACCTTTGATTTGAAATTTCTCCAGAACTCCACATAACAGCAAAATCCTACTTTCAAAAGCAGGTTTCAAGACAGTTAAGAATGTTAGTATGAAAGACTGAAGGGAAATCTTCAGACCTCATGGACCTCAATGATTAAATGGAATTTAAAAGCCCGATTCAGCAGAAATTCAGATGAAGCAGTATTTTGAGTTAAGAAAGTGAGAATCAACAACGTTTTGAACTTTCTCTCCAAGTATTGAAACATTGCTAGATAGGAACCTTCTGCCAAGCTGTGTGGAAGACATGTTTCTGGCTATTATTCACTCTGAATTAATTAATGAATATCTGAGCTGTACTCTAAAATTTCAAAAAAAAAAAAAAAAAAAAAAAGATTCTGAAACAGCAATGTTCTTGCCCCACATTAAAAAAACAAACAAACAAACAAAAAACAACATTGCATAAATATTAAATGCTACATTTGAAAAATGAAAATCATTTCATTTCATATTTTCCAACAACACACAGAAAATCTATGATCTTATGTTTGCGAGGACCTGTTACAACAGGTTTTCACTGGGGCACCTGATGTTCACTTTAAATGAGTTTGTATTATCATCAAAAGATAATTACAATCAGTTTGTGATTTCAAAATAATGTAAATTAGATTAGAGAATAACCTGCTGTAAAATAGGGCATGAAATGAACTATAAAGAAACGTTGGAAACCATTTTAGCATTTTTATTGGTTTAGCTCAGTCAAATAGAGATAAAAGGGCTCATGAACAAAGAAAAGAAGAACTCATACCCATAGTTAAAGTGGAGGTTGTCGGGTATCCTAGATGGACATTTAATTTACAGTGCAATTTTCAAACATAAAATATTTTTGCTAGACCTGTTGAATATTTTAAGCACAGACAGGGACCTTGCTGAGGCTTGAAAGTTTTCAGGTATCTATCTACATGTTCTTGGTTCAATATCCCACAGAAAGAAGGAACACATCAACATCAACTCTGAGTTTCACATTTCCAAACTGGGATGTGGTTACCTCTTGGCATATGGTTCAGATTTTATTTCCTAATAATTGAAATCCAAACATTAGATGCCTGTAAGTCTGAGAATCTCTGTAAACGTGTAGGCAGGAAAAAAAGTCCATCTTTAACAAACACCTTAATTCTTGTTTTATTTTTCAAACAGAATGAAAAACTGAAACCTTAGAGAGGATTAAAAAAAAATAATAATAATTTGGGTAGTGGCCATATTCTTACATTAATACTTCATTTAGACTAGGTACTGGTCCTTGCTCCAAGATGTTACATTTTAAATTGGTGCTTAGTGTTACTCTAGCTTCTCTGTGCCCACGTCATGCTCTTGGCCTTTTCTGTACCTACAGCTTTCCACCTATGAATCAGCCCCCTGTTGTCTGGAATAGATGATTCTGACAGACAAAATTTCAACAGAACATTACTTATCCTTGGTGGCTAAACCAGCATCCTTTCTATAGCAAACAAGGAAGGAGGAGAATGGCAAGATTTCATGTGTACAGGCGAGGTCCTATTTCCAGTGACATAGGAGTATTAACGTGCAATGATGTATGCTGGTCAACTGCAAACTGATTTTTATTTTTATTTTTTGAAAGAAAATATGTTAACTGAACAATGAACAGACAGACATGTCTAAAGTGACAAGAAACTAGAGTGGAAAATAGTCAGAAATAGGAACCTTTTGGGCCAGTAAATAACTTCTGAGGGTGAATTGGCCTGATATGATTCAGAATGAGTCAGCAAAAAATGAGCTTCAGAACACTGTAACTTGTGGCAAACAGGTTATCTCCTGCTTACACTGTCATCCTTAATTAGTACATTGGATAGAAATATTGTTTTAATACATTAAACATAGCACCGGAGTCCCAGAGAAGCTTACTATTATGCTACTGTCATTTTATTTTAAAAACACTCATATTCAATAGGTTTGCAGCTTCTGAAGTTGTAATAAAAATAAATGTGACTAGTAATGGGACTGAATCTGTGGTTATGAATCTGCAGTTTTATGAGAGTTGCATCTTCCCCAACCTGATTATATTACTGTACCATAAAGATTACAATGTTCAGTGGGTTCACCAATATTTTAATCAGATCTTTAAGCATTGTCGATTCTGCTTCATGAAACATAGCTCTTTCTTCATTGTAGTTTTGTTGTTTTCATACCAAAAATCCATCAAATAAAGATCTGTTAAAATAGTTCTTTAATTATGGCTTATTATGATAATCATAATGTTGTCCTGCAGTTTTGACTTTTTCCTCTCTGATGCCAGAAAACCCCTGTGGCAAAGTCAGTTACCATATCTGAGGAGCACAGGAATGGGGAAAGAGTGGATATCAGGTAACGGGAATGAAATAAAGACTTTTGCTTCCCGATTCACTGTCCATTCCGGTCCCTGCTCCTCAGGTAGCCACAAGGAATGGTTTATGACAGTGACTAGCCAGAAAGAAGAAGATCCCAAGAACTTCCACCAGATTTCTTGCCAAAAATATCCACCTTCATCCTCAAGAGTACTTAATATTATGTTGCTCCAGCACTTTGACAGACAATCTGCTGGGGCAAAGGCTAATAATGACCGAACATATTGCACATTAGGCAACTGCACTTAGTGGAGAGTGTGAGGGCTGGGATTAGAGAAGTCATTCATTAATCCTCTGCTTTGAAATATGTTTCATGGGAATTGACAAGTGCAAGGTACTGTCAATGGAAATGAAAACCTCATCAGCACTGCCAAGAATTTACTAGATATTCAGAGTGCACACTGCTTTTTGTCACACCTAGACCATACAAGTGTGATCTGCAAACTTCTGCCTTGCCACTTTTAGTCTTGCAAAGAGAGCTAGGCAGAAATTATTATTATTATTATTTTCATTATTATTTTGAGTTCATACTACTTCAACTGCAGTCACACAGCAGAGGGAAGTATGTTCTGTGGCGCTATCCTGTACTCACGCTCCTCACTAATTAACAACCAAGAATAAGTGAAGTCCAAAAATAAGTCCTGCCCAAGCTTCCCATGGAGGAGCACATATTCTCGAGTACTTGATTAATATTTCTAGTGAAACTCGGTGCTTTGCAGACACTAGTCTTGTCCAGTTACAGATGAGGAATTGCCAGGAAATTTGGTTATTGCTAGTAGATGGCAGCAAGTAGAAGTTATTGCCTATTCCATTTGGTTTGTAGGATATAAACCTAGATGATCCTGTAGGATATATGGTGGAACCACTAGCATAAATCTACAGATGTGTCAGGATCTACTTTACTCCCTCTCCAGTTTTTCATTTCCTTTCCCCTGAAGGCAGAACAACCTCCTAAAGAATCATTCTGTATTTTACTGGCACTAGGATCTGTTTAAGAAGGCTTACACAGGCACAAGAGTCAGCTGTATAAAAGATAGTTTTCCCATATAATTTGTGACTGGTTTGTGCAAGTAACACCTTGAGGAAAAATTGACTGGATGCATTTCATGAAGGGCACTTTTCTAAACTCCAAGTCTCGCCCAGTTACAGGCACGCTATTTCCATTGTAGGGTCTTCATAATGGTTGTGTGTCTTGTTTAACTAAGAAACAAAATATACCATTCTAGAGGATAGGGTCTGACAATCTTTAAAACCTAAGACTATTCCTGTAGCTTTTAGTAGGAATGATTAAGTAAAAAAGTGCCTTAAATATTTCCTGGGTGAGGAAAATGAATGATAATTAAATTGATTAAATGGAAAGGCAGTTGTGAGGTATTGGATGCTTTTGCATGGAAAACGTACTTTGTAAACATATGAAGAATAAATGGATTTTATGAGAAAAGACTGAGATATTTGTATAAAATACTTTGACTTTGGAACAGCTCTAACAGTCATAGTGAATCACATTGGAGGTAATATTGGAGTGTGTATGTAAAGACATCAAACCAGGGGACAAATAATTTCTCCATAACTCATGTGAAATACTTATCAAGTTAAATGAGATTACAGACATGAATAAGGCAGGCATATGTGATTTGGTCTAATCTAGCTGAAAATGACACTAAAAAAACAACTGTTTTTCCTTTTCTTCACTTGTTCAGATTGAGTATCGCTAGAAGCTGATGCCTGTCCATAGGGTGCAATTGCAGAGTAAAATCATGAGCAACGTGGGACATACACTGCTATACACTGGGCATGACTGCCAGTCCCAGACACCTCCCCCAACAGGAGTTTTGTATATTCTATCGATCTTTGAGTATTTAGAGAGCTCAGAGAAAGAGGCCCCTTGTCTGTTCTAGGCAAGAAGAATTCTGTGAGATGGATCATAAAAAATTTGCATTTCAGTGTTTAGTAACATAAATTTATAATAAAATAGAGAAAAGTAAACTCAACTTCCCCTGTAAGAACAAGCTGTTTATTCTGTTTATTTCATTGCAAATACCTCCCCTCCCCAACATGTCTATGATGACTGACTGAATGACATTTTCCCTTTACCTGGCATATCACGGCTTCTGAAGTTGAACCAAGTGCTATAAAGGAGGAAGTAGAGCTGTGACTTCGGTGTAACAAACGATCTCTCCTCACCTCTACCATGCCCGTTGCTCACACAAGCAGTCTGACAGCACGCCAGTTCTGTGCTGCTCCAGCCACCTCCCTTTCCAATGGGGATCTTTAACCTGGCCAGATTACAGCATTTATGTGCTGGGTGAGGGAGACAAAAATGCTGTACCAGATCTGAGAACTGTGAACTAAGCTTAAACTGACTGTAAATTCCCAGGCTGAAGGCAGAAAAACACTACTGACTGGAAGAAGAGCAGATACAACTTACTCAGATTCAGGTTAAATTTATAAATATGTGTCATTCACACTGTGCATGTACATTTGCATCAGAACATGGCATGTAGAACAGGGACTGAGAAATACAGCCTGCAATCAAAACTGCAGGGGAAGCCTGGGTGGGAAATATGCAGTGTAATTATTATAGCTTAAGCTGGTAAGGACATTGGGGCAAATGTCACTATCTGTGCAAGAGGGTGTGATGGGATTTGTATACATGCATTATTCAGGACATCAAGAAGTTTTACAGTTCTTCTAGAAGCATGGTTACCCTTGCAGGCTATGCTGGGTGATATTCTATTAAAGGTGAAAGGAGTATTTACTGAACCACTGACACTGTTGTATGAAATGTAGTTTCATACACGTCAGCTTTGGCTTCAGAAATTCGCACCACAGCCCTCCACTGATGTGGGCCAGGACATGGGTGGAGTAACGTGGCTGTGTGGTAATGCACTGCAATCAGACAAGAGATTTGACAAGACTGGAAAATATTTTTCCAGCAATAGGACTGATTAGACATTCACAGCTAGAGCTGCAGAGCTCCAGAAATGCAAATAGATTTATTCTCTGTAATGGCAGCAATTACTGCTTTGCTTCATCCTATAGCTGGATCAAAGCAGAGAGAAAAGAACTGACATTTCTGCACACTAGGATTGTTCCTTCATTATTACCATGCTCCCAGGTTTTTATGTGTACTGGACAAAGCACCCATGAGTGTACTGCAGAGTAGCCTTTTAGGGATGGAATAATGAGGTATATGGTCTAATAGCTCTTTTCTTGCTCTAATTTCTCTGCCTCCATGTTCATTTCATGACTTCAAAAATCAGAGAAAGAAGATTATATTCCTAAATAAGCCAGACTGAAGAACATTTCCTTCTTGGAGGATGCTGATACTACATCACTGAGCATTCCCTACTGTGAACTGTGGTAACTTTTGTTCTTGATATTATTATACAGCAGCTGTAGCCAAATTTGTTTAACACAGTTTTAAGGAGCATCTGTTTAGACTTCATTGTAAACTTAGAGTTGCAAAAAAATACCCCCCCCCCCTTTTTTTTTTTTTCCCCATAAATCTCATATAGACAATCAATTACTCAAAATGCTTGCCAGTAGCAGTATGTACCATAGACTGAACCACAGCTCACAAAATACTGCTCACATCACATCAGAGAAATCTTTCCTAAATCAGGGAGGATATCCACAGATGTGCAGAATTTTTGAAGAATATTCACAAATTTAATAAAAAGAAGTGCTTTAGAAATAAGGAAGCATTAGCTGTTTTTTGTTGCCTGTTGGTATAGCTCCAAGTAATTAAGTTAACAAGTATTTTTGGAATTTATTAACAAAACTTTAAGAAGTGGCCCTAACATCTCTACTTCCTTCACTTTAGAGTTCTTGCTATGCTGAATTATGTATTTTTATTATTATTATTATTAATATTACATTCCAGTGTTTTATACACGGGCACATACTTTTTCTTTTCTTTTCTTTTCTTTTCTTTTCTTTTCTTTTCTTTTCTTTTCTTTTCTTTTCTTTTCTTTTCTTTTCTTTTCTTTTCTTTT
>CM021773.1:1775328-1788990 GCA_011076525.1 Nettapus auritus | reverse complement strand
TTCTTTTCTTTTTTCCCTTTCCTTTCCTTTCCTTTCCTTTCCTTTCCTTTCCTTTCCTTTCCTTTCCTTTCCTTTCCTTTCCTTTCCTTTCCTTTCCTTTCCTTTCCTTTCCTTTCCTTTCCCACAATAACAATTTCTCCTGTAGTATAATCATTGGTCTATGTTGTGGAGCACTGAAAGGGTAAGAGACCTTACAGAATTACTTTCTCTTGTCAAACACCTCAAACATTTACTGAAGTCAACAGAAGCTTGGGCTGCAGAAGGAAATAATGATAATAATATTTTTTCTAGTAACTGAATATATGGTAAAAGAGTATGAGAGGCAAGACAGAAGAGCACAGAAGAGCTGCCTGCAAAAATAGCACTAAAAACAAGAGAACAGGGAATAAATCTTGATCCCATATGATAGATGAAGAAGGCTCAAGACTGGAAATGAATGTTAAATATCCACTCAGTCTCCTGAAGCTGCGTGGGTTAGGAAGGGGGCGATCACCAGTTTCGACCAGTTTCCCGAGTCCGTGTATTACCTGCACTTTGCCACCCCCTGCTGTCCATACCCTGTCCAAGCAGCAGGCATTTAATCCAGTTGAAACCTTGTTTGAAGCAAACGATGTTTTCTGTGGCACACAACTAGCAAGAGTAAGTAGCGTTGTCTTCCAGTATCCTTCCAATTCCTGAAATCTTACAGGAGCTTGGTTCTGGGATGTTCTCAGCTCCAGAACAAACCAAGGAAGAGAGCTGTAAGTATAACTTTGGTACATCCTGTTTGCCACTTCTCTAGCTAACGCTTCAGCTGATTGCAGCTGGGATGTGGCGCTGCTTCAAAAGGACTGGCAGGATTCTGCACCAAAGCCTCTGGCCCACAAGGCATTCTGTTGGTGCCATACCACATAACACTTTGACCTGGCCTACGGAGTCCCTGAGGATGAACTTTTCCTGCTCTTCCTCATCTTCTTGCAGCTCCAGCCGGAAGAGTACCAGAGCCTTGATTGTTCTAGAAAGACTATTTGTACCTGCTTCTGCTAGTTGAAAATATTTTTGATCTCAAATTAATTTTAGTGAGTGTTAGAACTTCTAAAGGGTAAAAAACATACCTAGAAGCTCCATTCATACCTAGAAGCTTGGGTCTATTTGGTGGTGTAGAAAGCAAAACTGCCTGTAACACCTTGCCAGGAGAAAAAGCCCAGATGAAAGGAGGAATTGTGGCACTAAGGATTTTACATTTCCATTACACTTTGATGTTCAGCTTTCACTTCATTCCCTTCCCAAAGCTAGCTAACACCATGGTGTGTGACTACATGCTTCTAAGTGGTGGAATCTGCCTCCAGGCACCCTCCTTGTAGTCTTCCTTGCTACATTTGAAAGATCATCTGCCTCCCCAACATCTGTTCAAGTATGTTAGTACTTTTTATGTTAGTACTTTACGGCCTCTTCATAATTCAGACTTTTATATTCCAAGATTTTTCTCTCTCCTGTGATTAGTTCCAGTAGCTTGGTCTGAAGCTTTGGTTAGAGGCATGAGATACTGCACTAGTAACAAAGATAAGCTGGAAGCTTCTTAGCAATATAAACAGAAATAAATAGTGATGTGGCAAAATGAGTGGATTCTGGAGATTGTGGGGGGAAGAGAAGGAGGGGCTGTGAGGAATTGCCACTCTCTGGGGCAGGAGGGGTAGAGAAATGGCTGGAAGGACCACCTGGCTTTGGGTGTGGGACTGGGGTGTAGGAGTCTTCTGGGTTCTGACATGGGAAATGTCTGAGGAGGACTT
This sequence comes from Nettapus auritus, assembly GCA_011076525.1. Taxonomy (NCBI): domain Eukaryota; kingdom Metazoa; phylum Chordata; class Aves; order Anseriformes; family Anatidae; genus Nettapus; species Nettapus auritus. The sequence goes on along the minus strand of CM021773.1, from coordinate 1,787,221 downwards.
GTTATGTTTTTAGGAAGGGATTGTGGGAGCATTGTGACAGCAGGATCTCTCTTGTTCCCTCATGCTTTTCACCCAGACCAGCCTTCCTCTTCATAGAACGGTTCTGGTTGGAAGGGAACTTAATGATCACCTAGTTCCAACGCCCCTGACATAGGCAGTGATGCCACCCACTAGATCAGGTTGCTCAGGGCCTTGTCCAACTTGGTCTGGAACACCTTCAGGGATGAGGCATCCACAACCTCTCTGGGCAACCTGCTCCAGTGCCTCACCACCCTCTGAGTGAAGAATTTTCTTCAAGGAAGAGAAGGGGCATCCCAATGGCAATTTTATCAACCGGAAATTATATGTGAGGCTTTTGATATGGGTTAGCAAGAGGAAATTAAGAATAGGTTAGAAAGCTATAATGATCAAACAGATCAAAGAAGGGAGTGAAAGAGGAGAAAGTAACTCTGACATGCTTTAAAGGCAGAAGCCCCTGCAGAAAAGGAAGTATGAAGGCACAGATATCTCAGCATAGCATCTTGGCATTGCACTGTTACATATTCCCTTGAGATAGGGGCTTATATAGTATCACTATAGAAAGAAGACAGCATTCCTGCAGCAATATTGGCTGAATAACACAGCAGTGCTTCCATGTTAAAAAAGCACCAAAAGATAAAAAAAAAGTCCTCAAACAAGGTCTTTATTAAATGACAGTTGGATTGCGCAGCTTTAAGTTTGCAGTTGGATCATATTTTCCAGTTTTTTACAATAAGGCTTTAAAAATATGAGCTCTTTGAACAATGAGAATATCCCATAGCGTGGCACCTAAATTAAAATATCAATGATAATGAGGTTTACCGACAAAACCAGGCTTAATAGTTTAAGGTGTGGCACACCTCTGAAAGGTGCTGCTTTGCTTCAGCATCTGTCCTGGCTGTTACCAAAGGTTTTTGTCCTTTTAGCACAACGAGGTTAGTATCTAGTAGTGGAAAAAAGATATGCATGCAGAGTTTGAATATTTAATTCTTTCAAAGCAGAAGCCATACAGACCTAATGAAGAGATGAAACATTGAAACAACACTGAAAAAAGTTTTGAATGACATTGCTACAGGCTCCTTGTTTATGGCCCATGACAAGTTAACCTCATGGTGTAGTATATATTTTTCCTCAGCAGAGAAGCTCTTCCTAAGGCTCTTTAATCAGGGGGACATTATTTGAGAAGGTTTGTGGGGATGCTTGTCCTTCACAAACTGTTTGTGGGTAATCACTAGAAAATGTGTTACGCTGCTACCAGTGTGCCTTACAGAAATGGAAGCAGAAGCAGCCTGTCTGGATGCTCCATAGCAAAGACTTTTTCCAGGTGAACCTGAGGGTTTAAAGACTTAAATCTGATTCAAATTTAGATAATTTAAAGAATCAGTGGAAAAAATTGAATTTGTTCTTCCATTATATATTTTTACCTTTACAACCCAGTGGCTACCCAGCACTTCAGCAAGAGAATAACGTGAATACCCCAAAGGAATGAAGTCTGACTTAAATAAACATCAGGTGACCATTGGCACCTGAAGAGACAAGTTGATAAAGTTTTTTGGGGGAGAGGGAAAAGTTACTTTTTGTCTTGATTCACTGAGAAAAATATGACAAAATTTATGTGCTTGCAATTATCATTAGATCTTAATTTTTGGCAGGTTTAACTACTACTTTCTCTTCCCATTTATTTTTGAGTTGTGTGTTCATGAACATGCCAGTTTGATAGCCCCAAAGACAGAGAGCATCTGTTTGCCTATAAAGGAAATATATTTACAACATTCACTTCCACAAACTGCTCCCAAAAGAGTGCTTCAGTCACACACTTGAGGGGCTAACAAGAGGATCGGTAATGGAAAGCCCCCATCGTCTTGCCAAGCATACTAATAAGGCTGCAATTTGCCAGTGAGAGGTTGCAGCAGTTTTGCAGTCTATTCCTTTTACTAGAAATGCAATGAAACAAGTAGTTCAGGCTTCTGAGTCACTTCCAAGCCTGTGTTCCTGTAACTAATGTAATTTTGCTGGTGCTGTCTTCAGATCATTGTTTTGCAATTCTGGTAACTAGTTTGTACTTTGAAAACTAAGTAAAACCATATGAAAATCAGGCTGATTATTAATATTCTGACATTTAGCTACCGTGGATAACAAATTTAGCTAATAGACTGCCTCATGCCTATGATATCCCTAGTTTACTAATAACCATTCACCAGAATTGTTTAATTTACTTTGTTATTCAGAGTTCTTAGATTGATCAGTGTTTGAAGTAATCTGTGAAGACTGATGCTTCCTTGATAATTCTTAATCTTCCCTTACAACCAATACTGCAAGTTGGAGAGAAGAGCAGTGTGACCCAGCCCGTGCAGGCTTTGCAAACTGTTCCCACCACACCATGAACCGGCATTCACTCTTGCTTATTTGGAATTGCGGCATTGCCTTGCTCTGGTTATCCTGAGTCTGGATGCCAGCTTATCAGGCCCTCAATGTGGATAGGTTCCCCACTACTAGCCTAGCAAAGAGATCTAAATAAAGAACAGTGGTGGTGGAGTGGGGGATGGCGGTAGTGAAGTTTTGTTTGAGGTAAAAAGAAATGAAATACTTTTTCTGTTCCCTTTTCATTAATCATCTAAAAATCACCTCAAAATCTGCCTTTGGATTGGCCTGGCATTTCTCCAGCCTCTGACATTCAGCAAAACCTTGATTTACTCCACAGCCTGGGCAGGATGCCGTGCACGAAGCAGTGCTGCCCAGGCACTTAGGACTTTCTGAGCCTTCCCCACCGCCCTCACGCTCGCACAAAACCGAACAACCGCGACGAGGAAGGCTGCCAGAGCTGTGGATTTAAGCGGCCTCCAAACGAACCCACTGCGGCCTCCCGGGCCCCGGGGGCCGAGGGCTCAGGCAGAGCGCGGCCGCCACCTGCTGGCTGCCGCCGGGCAACGCGGCCCAGCCCGTGAGGGAGGCGTTAGGCCTCGGTGCTCCGAGCAAGGGCTCCTCAGGGACCAGGCCCATACACGAAAGCGTTGTGTTAATTTTTTTTCTCGCTGCAGTACCAGATGCTAAAGTGAAATACTTGTATTTTCTGCTTCTCTCATTGCCTCTCTTTGTGGTGGAAAGAAATGCTGATGGGCTGTTTTGTTAACAGGGAAAGGAGCTTACAAACTGTTCAAGCAAACGTGCTGTGTGTTACGCGTATGACTCAGCTCAACAGCAAAACAGGATTATTCAGGATATTATTAAAACCATAAGTAAGGCTCTAGCACTGAATGACTAATTCAGGATCAAACGCAAACACTTTCTGGCTATGTTAAAAGGCTGTTTCGGAAAGATGTCAAAATGGGATTATGATTTGGACAGGAAACTAGATTGTGTAGTAACCCACTTACATTTGTCAGCCCTCAGGCTCTGGCAGTGCTCTTTGATGCTGGCCTCACCATCACTCATCTCTCTTCCATTGTACATGAAATTTTGAGTCACCTGAATGGTGATGGCAAAAAGGGCTTTTCAGATACCCACAATGGTAGACTAAATGGCGTACCATAGATTAGAGCAGGGTGCTGGCCTTCAGAATTGTCGCTCAGCTCTGCCACTGGCACAGGGTGAAAGAGTCCCATCCCTTAATCACAGAATCATAGGGTGGCACAGGTTGGAAGGGACCTTAAAGATCATCTAACTCCAACTCCCCTGCCACAGGCAGGGATGCCAACCACTAGATCAGGTTGACCAAGGCCCCATCCAGCCTGGCCTCAAAAATGTCCAGGACATCCACAACTTCTCCGAAGAACCTGTTCCAGTGCTTCCCTGTCCTTACAGTGAAGGATTTTTTCCTAATGTCTAATAAATCTATCCTCTTCTAGATTAAGACCATCACCCCTTGTCCTATCATTATCTACCTGAATAAAGAGACCTTCTCCATCCTTTTTATAAGACCAGTCTAAGTAGTGGGAGGCTGCTATGAGGTCTCCCCGCAGCCTTCTCTTCTCCAGGCTGAACATCTCCAGCTCTCTTGGCCTTTCTTCATTGGAGAGGTGTTCCAGCCCTCTGATCAACTTTGTAGTTCTCCTCTGGACTCCCTCCAGCAGGCCCACATCTTTCTTGTGCTGAAGGCCCCAAACCTGAATGCAGTACTTCAGGTAGGGCCTTACGAGGCAGAGTAACCTGTCAGCAAGTGCATTTTTCCACTTCTAAAATGAGGGCAGTATTCTGCTTTCTAAAAATCAATCCATACTTAAAAGTTATTTTATGATCTTTGAATGAGAAAGGCTATTTAGTAGACATGTAAGAGGTAATGCTATGCTTTCTGGATTCTATATAATTTATAAAATATAAGGCAAATTGTGGATTTCTGTATGTACCAGATAAGATAGCATTAATAGGAAGATTACTGAAAGCTGTTTGAATCAAGTCGTTCATCATGGAAGGACATGGTGGGTAGAAAACCCACTCACATGCTGGTTGCAAATAGTAATGAACATTGGTTTGAAGTGCAGCTGGCACTCATTTACTACTGGCATTCCTCAGAGGTGGATATTGGGAGGCATTCAGTATGTGATCAGACAAGGCTCAAAATAACTTGTTCTAACTTTGAAGTTTGCCTTGTTTTCATCAGGGGATTGGGTCAGAGACCTCCAGAGGTCAATGCCATGCTACACTGTTCTATGATTCTGCAACAAAAGAGTGGCAAAGACAACCTCACTCAGAGGTTGTTTGAAGGGAGAGAAACAGCAATCAGCTGTACCCATATTCTGATGATCAATGGAGGGCAGCTGCATAATCCAGACCAGGTTTGCAAGAGAACTGAACAACATCAGATAGGTTCTTCTGCTTTCCTAAATTTAATTTCATGATAAATGAAAAAATTCATTTCATGGTCCATAGAGATGGTATGAACACATGCTCTTTATTCTCCCCAACTCAAATAAATGAAGTGGGTTGTAAGGACAGCCGGAAGGAAAAAAATAAGGTGAGCAATTTTATAAAATATTCTGTTTTGTGTTTTTAATCTGAGAAACAGCGATCTACTTGTACAAGAAGGCATCAGTGGTGCAGTATGTAGGTTAGTCAGTGTGTCTAGTCTGTATATGACCTTACATTCTTATTGTAGAGTTTCACTATTAGTCATTGTCTTTACAGATGAAGTGTTTTTCTTTTTCTTTCTCTCTCTCTCTCTTTTTTTTTTTTCTCTGATCAGTGACATCATCCTACTCTAAATTTGCATTATGCTCATAAATACCACAGAACAGATAAAGGCACCAATGTTGCCAATAACGGAAATGCCATAAAGGAATGAAGACTGGTGTTTTAACATGTCTGTTTTTGTTGCTGCTAAGCTTCACAGAGTGGCTAGTTAGCTGGGAAGAGGTGAAGGCACAAAGAGCAAGCAATAGCCAAATCATTATATTAAAAAAGTGGATGATTTTTCTGTATGAGCTGTGGAGCTGGCTATGGGCAGAGGCTGATTAGCATTTCAAGAGCAACCTTGATGCATAAAGTCTTTGCTGCAGCAGGAAGTGATATAATCCTAGCTGGTTTGCTTCAGTAAGACATTTTTATTGCAGTCTCTGTATTTCTAAAGAAGGTGAGAAGAAGGAAAAACTGCCTGGGAAGCTAATTGTTGAATATGGGATGATGGGTACTAAGATGACTGAATCAAAAGAAAACATGGTAGAAAAGATGGAAGTACAAAATAGCTGAAAGGAATAGTCTGGAGGCAGAATATGTTCTGCTGTAACGTGTTGTTTATAGCATCGCAGAACTGTAGACTAACTCAGGTTGGAAGGGACCACAGGACATCTCTAGCTCTACTCAAAGCAGTGTCAGCAATGAGGTCAAATCAGGGTGCTCGGGGCTTTAGCCAGTTAATTCTTGAAAATCTCCAAGGGTGGAGATTGCAGAGCTTCTCTGGATGACCTGATCCAATGCTTGACTGTCCTCATGGCAAAAATGTTTTTGCTTGTGTCAAGACAGAGCCTCTTTTTTTTTTTTTTTTTTTTTTTTTTTTTTTTTTTTTTTTAATGTGCCTCAGTCATTTTCTCCTCCTGTCATGACTGCTATGAAGAACCTGGCTTGGTCTTCTTGATAACACCCACCCTTACCCCCAAAGCATCTCTTCCAGAGGCTAAACAAAGCCCAGTTCAGTTTCTCCTTACAGGGCAAATGCGCTAGCCCGCATCCATCTCGGTGGCTGTCCACTGAACTTGCTGCGGTTTATCAACATAGTCAATGTATGGAGTATGGAATGAAATGTAGTGGAGCTTGTTCTCAGACAGAAGGTGTTGACACAACAGCAACAATTAGGGAAACACTTTAGATGGTTTGTTGTCTTCTTAATACTCCAAAGAAGTAAAAGCTGAAGAAAGGCTCCTATATTATTTTAATGTTATCTGTGTCTCAGATGTCTCCTGTGGAGAACCTGACTATCTGGTGGGTTAGCAAGCAATCCTCTGAGTTTGCGTATAACAAAACTTTTAAGGAAATGGATCTTTTCTGCTCCAGTCCATGCACACCAATGAGTTACTGCCTATATGCTTTCAAAAGTTGGTCAGCATTTTATCAGTTTGACGGATGTGATCCTGTGTAACATGCTCTAGGTGACTCTGCTTGGCAGGGGGTTGGACCAGATGATCCCTGGAGGTCCTTTCCAATTTCAACCATTCTGTGATTCTGTGACAGTAAGCTGGCCGGTTTGAAGAGACTAAAGAGTTCATGCTCCAGGCTACTAGAGAATAGGATTTTCCTCTGTTTTAAATTTCTGTTGCACTGTTCACCCTGAAGCAGTTCAAAGTACGTTGTAAGCAGTTCAAAAATTCCTGTGTACATGATAGAGATCATGTCATTGCCCATCTTGATTCAGAGGGAAGCAATGGTCCGTTAACATGTCTCACTACTTAGTAAAGCCATGCAGTTTTGTATGGCCTGAAGCAATGCACAGTGTGGGCTGAAGCAGAGATCTCTCCCTCAGTCATACGCTATTCCAAATGGTGCTGCAGCCAAGATGTTGGGTTGCAGAGGCATATGGGTGGTCTGCAGCTAGAGAAATGGGTGGTGGTAGTATTTGGAGACCACACTGGGTGTCAATTCTTAAAGGATTCATGAAGACCAGGGAAGACACTAGGAGATCTAACCAGAAGTATTTATTCCTGCAGTAAAAAGCTTCTACTTCCATGGCAGTTGGAAAGAAGCTTTTTAAAAAACCACCAAAATAAACAAACCAAACAAACATGCTCCTGCCCCTCGGCAGGGCTTTCCTTTGGGGAAAAATCTGGACTTGAGTGTTTTTTTTTCCTATTTTGCCACAAATGCCATTTGCATATTTTTCAAGAGTGCATGATTTACTTTTTCGCTTGCTTCCTAGAGAGCCTACTGGGTATAAAACATCATTTTGCTTTTAGTCTCCTGGTATTACAGGTTCTGTTTGTCTCCCCAGACACACACCTTTAATGTTCCCTATAATGCAAATCTTTCGATGTCCTTAGTATGCTGAGGGGTTCTTATGGAAGGCACAAATAATTATACCCTGCTGTTCACCACATCTGTTTATGAGAACTGTTTTCTGCGTGATCAACTCTGCTGCAGTAAACAATGTCAGATGTTTGTTCTGAAATGGCTACAAATACTAAGACTGATCTTGTAGCAACACATACTTGAATGCATCAAAGTACTCTTGGAAGCATGTTCAGCTCTGTGGGTGTTAGTGGCCTGGAAAATGCTATTTTATATCAGTATCTTAATTTAACTGAGCTTCTTATCCATAAGTTGACAAGTCATACAAATTAGAGTGTTGGTGTGGTGGTGTGGTAGTTGTTTTGTTTGTTTAATACTTTATAACTTTTAGAACCGATAGAGCTCTGAGAATTATGTCTAAGAGAATGTCTCTTCCCTTTTTCTCCCTTTGTAAAATTCTGTTCTGGATTTGCCAAGTACCTTTAAACAAAGTGACAAGCAGGAACTGCCCCTTGTGACTGCAGCTGTGAGTTGCAGTTTGCAACAACACAGGCAGCAGCAGAATTATTTTAGATTCATACTGACTGAAAAATCAGAGCTAGCACAATGGGGCAGGGAGTTACACATTCACAACTAAACACACCAATTCTTTTCCTGCTGGGGCTCAGGGTTAGGTTGTCTTCTTTGGAGAATGCCATAGAGGCCCCAGAAGAGTACCAACACAGGTACTACATTCAAATGAATGTCTGCTTACTAGTTTTGTCTTTATTTCCAGTCATAGGCTGAGTATCTTGTTTCAAAATATTAATGGAAATTATTAAAGCCAGACATCTGAAGCATGTTCAGAGGGTTTTATCAGGGGAGGGCAAATGGTCTCTACACAGTTTTCCCTCGTTTTCCTTCAGTTAATCTTTACAGCACCATGCTACTTGAACACTCCCCCTCACCAGTTTCTGTTTCTACCAAAAATAAAGATTTTATTCTTGCCTGTGAGTAGGCTAAGCATTTGCTATTTATAGGTGTGGCATGGAATAAAGTTAGACCTGTTTTAATTACATCATTTGGTAGAAATGTGCGGTAGAAAATAATCTTAAAATTAGGAAAAAGCCCTACTTGTCTTGTATGTGAAGTAGTTCTGAACTAAAACAGAAATTATCCTCTGGTAGGGCAAAAGCTTATGTGGTGTAACAGCTGATAATCATTGTAAAGGTAGTTGCTTAGTTTATGGAGAGCTCCATAACAGAGGAATATTTTCTGTTATGCTTAATGTGGCCCCATTTTTCCTTGCAGAAACAATTTCCAAAATTCAGAAGACTCACATAGCTCTGTACAGTAGATTCAAGCCAAGAAACGTTTCATTTTGCTCTGCTGAAGCACAGAGCAGATTCCAAGTTGTAAAGCTTGTTGTTTCTAAGCTCAATACCGTCTCACATCAGCACACCCCATTAGTATATTCCATTAAGCTTCAGTTAGAAAGTAATATGCATGCTCACAACCCAGCTAAACATCTATTCATTTGCCAAACTCCCCAAACATCTATGGAAATGGTAAGTGCAAAGAAAAATCATATCTCTAGAGTCATGCAGTGCTTAATAAACAACTATTGCATGCTGATCTCGGGCATGCATTGCCAAATCGTTAATGAGAAATGGAACCTGTGCCTACCGAGAATATGTTAACCTGTCAATTTGTCAATACATCGGCAGTGATAGTCCTGTCTCCTGTTACTATGAAGCCAGAGCAAGCTACTTATTGTTGAGAAGAAGGTTATAAAGGAAGTTTATTTTAGAGGAGGAAATGAATACACATGCTTTTTTTTTTTTTTGAAATACTATTTTCTAGTAAAAGTGGTTAATTGTGAATAGTCTTTAAATGGTATACTAGTGGCAACAATTTGTCTCTTAGTCTTTAAAAGTCCATTATTACTGGGAGCAGTTTGGGTAGGCATTAATGATGCTAGAACAAAATCTTTGACTGGATAGTTATGTCAGGATGTATGGCGTTGATGTAGACACTATAAAGTTGATCTTTTTCCTGCTACTGCTGCTTTTTAGGATCACCTATTAATTCAGCTCACCCATTCCTCCCTTAGGAGGCATATAGAGGGGCTATTGAAAATATACAGTTAAATGTGAGGAAAAAACAGTTTCACGTGACAATGGAATCTTGTTACCACAAACATTTGAATTTGAAACATTTGAAGTGCTACTTAGGTTTTGATGGAACACCCAATCTCGTAACTTTTTTGGGGGGAGAAAATATTTGGAGTTGTATTTTCTGTTTCTTGATATCTCTTTCCAAGTCTCTCATGTATTTATATGTATAGATGTATGCCTGTATAGAAACAAAACTGGTTTTGGTTTTCAAACTAAATCATTTAAGAGTCTGTTTTTAAAAGAAGGAACTAGAAAAATATAAAAGAGAAAAATGTATTTGCATACTCTAAATTCTAGCCAAGTATTTTAGCATGAAGTGTCTCCCCATGGCTATAGTTTGCTAAGCTGAATACATGCAAAGTATAATTTCTCTTTTGCTTAGAGTTTTAGAAGGTATCAAATGTTCTAAAACAACAGGTCAGTAGCTGAGACTGAAAACCACCCACCCTCTGAAGGAACATCCTCCTTAAAGTTTCCAAGGGTATGGCTCTGCTCTGTCTTTTTTCTGTTATTACGTCAGCATTTAGTGATCATATGCAATGATTATTTCAATATTAATTTGTTGAATGGCAAGGCAAATGATTCTTGACTGCCCATTAGAAGGAAGTCTGAAGACTTCTTTGCTCTTTAAATATCAGAAGAGACTTTGTCCAATATGTCAGTCACTCCAGTTAAACAAAGATGCACAAAGTATTTTGATTAGAAGTTCTCTTTTAAACACTGATTACCATGAAATAATCTGATAGACTTATTCTAAAGCAAGCATCCATGTGCTCACAGATTTGTACTGGAATTAATCAGGGCAAACTAATGAGCTTTGCCTGTCTTTTGAATATGAAAGAGTCCTACCTTTTCAGTCAAAGACTGTTATGTGAACCTGAACAGCTAATAATAATCACCTGCATCTTTTCCTTAAAATACTGTTTTAAAACACTGAGCAATAAAGGCTGTAAAGGCACAGTATTATTTTCTGTCTAGCTCTCTCCCTTTGTCAGAGACCTCAACATTGTATGCTTACACTGTTTTGTGGTTAAGCTGTTAGATTTTGTGCCAGATGTTCCCCCTCATCCTCAAGGCATTATATTGCCAATTGCACCCAGTGCCCATTAGCAAAATAAGAATGATTGCCAGAAAGTATTGAGATAAAAAGACAGTAAAAAAGTATTGAGACAGCAAAGGTAGAACAAAGGTGCAAAAGGCAGAGTATTTTGAGAGAAGACTGTGAGTATCATAGAGAGCAGAACAAGAAAGGATGGGAAGAGCATGAAGCAAAGGGGAAAGAAACAGAGGAAGAGAAGGCTACAGACTACACAGGGAAGAAAACTACAAAGGGAAACTGGTATCTTCCAATCCAAGAGCAGTATTTAATCAGCTATGGTATCTCCAGTTTTTACCTCATTTATGTGGACGTGGATACTTCAAGTTTAATACCGAATTAAAATGCAGTAGAGAAATACTTACCTTGAGCTATTATTGCATTATAGGTTAAAGTATGGTGTGTCCTTCCTCTTTGCCATTAAATTCAGAGGAAGTTGCATGTGTCTGTCAGATTTTCACGGTACACACGTTTTTCTAATAGTGCTGCACAAAGAGGGATGGATTTTTTTTTTATGTATTTATTTATTTATTTTTTAATAGATAAGTTCTAAATTACTGTCTAATGATTTCATCTTTGGAGTAAATAAATTTAATACAAGATAACATCAAACTGCTAAGACAGAATGATGTAAAACTGAAATGAGCTTTCAACAGGAGACAGCTGTAATGGACTAGCATACAAAGGGGTGCTTTTTGCAAGACTGCCAGAATGAAACAGTTGAATCATAAAAGAGGAATGGAGTTCATGGAAAAAAGTAATCGTCCACATTTAGCTTGTATCTCTTACAGGCCTTGTGCTTTTCTGCTACCAAGTTAAAGCTAGCCATAGATTTTCGACCTGAACTGCACGCTTTTTAAAAATGACTAAGTGTAATTAAATAGGAAGGAGAAATGAAAAAGGCATCAGACTTTTTCTGGTGTGAACTGCTATGCTTTTACAAACTTTGCTTTGAATAAGCAACAGTGATGATCTTGGACTGCCTTGTCCAAACATCGATATTATCTGTTATCATCTGTATTTATCTGATTATTTATCTGACATTATCTATATTTCATGGCTTCATTGTCTTGAAACCACAACTACCCTTTTTTTCTTTTTTTCTTTTTTTTTCTTTTTTTCTTTTTTTTTTCTTTTTTTCTTTTTTTCTTCTTTCTTCTTTCTTCTTTCTTCTTTCTTCTTTCTTCTTTCT
>CM021773.1:1710913-1775318 GCA_011076525.1 Nettapus auritus | reverse complement strand
TCTTTCTTCTTTCTTCTTTCTTCTTTCTTCTTTCTTCTTTCTTCTTTTTTTCTTTTTCTGAGCTTTATTCAAGCAAAATTGCCACTGCAGCCATAAAGGCAATTCAGACTTGGCCTAAGTTGTCTGCAAATGCTTTTGCTATTTGAGTTGCACACTCGCAGGGTTTTAAATTTCAGAAAAATGTGTCCTTGCCAAGCCTACTACACAGGCTGGAAAAATGAATAAGTGCCTGCAAACATGCTGGATTTGGAATATCTAAAATGTGGATTTGGCTTTGCAATGTGAGAGAACCCAAGTGAAGCAGAACCAAAAATCACAGATAAGGTCAGCTTTATGAAGTCCATGCTCCTGTACACAGAGTGCTTGGCCCTGGCTGCAACTGAGAATGCTGATCTAAGAAGTCAAGATTATTTCAAGAGGGAAAAAATGCAAATCTTTCTACTCCCCGGCACTTAGTCATATGTTGCTCTGATGGTTTGTTATCATAGAATCAATTTTTTTCCAACTTCTTGATCACTTTTCCAGCATCAAAATAGAAAATATCTACCAAAGGCATCAATTCAGGAAGATACATCTCATCAAATAACAGAGTTTATCAAAAATAAAATTTAAGGGAAGAGAACACCATTTTTTTGCTGAAGCAGCAGTTAAGCCTTTTCCCTGCTTCTTGCTAAATAGTGTTAAAATAAACGTGGAAGAGAGTGTTTATTTGGTTATAGCCTTTTCACTCAAATTCTACGCTGTTCCTCTTTCTTGATGCTGGAACACTTTCACAGAAAAGCAAAGATTTACCATGAGGAGACAGGCATCATTGTAGCAGCTTTGCCAGTGTGTTCCATGGCAACTTTTTAGCGCTCGTAGAGTTTGCACCCTACAACTGCTGTTCCGGTTCTTTATTAAAGATACTTCCCAGCTGTTTCTGGTTTCCAAGAGAGATCTGGTCTGTCTTTGTTATCAGCCATACAGTCACTACAGCAGAAACCACAGGAGAAGGTCACAATGGGGTGTTCTGTAGTTCGCTGTGACAGGAAGAGCCCAGTCCCAGTGAGAGGCTGCAGATACGCAGCCTATAGGTCAGAGCCTGTGTATGGATTGATGTACATATATATTGTTGTGCATATGTAATAAAAAGTAAACACATGTTTACTCACAGCTATGCACAAAATATTTATCTACAACAATGCAGTCCAGAAGTACCTCAGGGTTCTGTCCTTTCTTGTGTAAAAAGAACTATAGTTCTTCATCCCTTCTCTCTTGGGACAAGTTTTTCTATTAGGACTTATTTATAGTTCCCTTCAGTGAAGCTTTTTTTCTTCTTCATGAGCTCATTGCTTCATTCTTATCCCGATCTGTATGGTAGGCAAACATGTTTCACATCCTAATATGCCTTATTCTGAATATATTATGTGCCTTTGCTGCAATGATTTCAGTGGGGCTGTGACTTTGTAAGGAGTGCAGTACAAGGCTCAGTGCTACTCAGTGTTTACTTCTTCACCTTAGGGTTTCCTGACTATGGGTTTGAACTGCTAAAACTAGTAGGAACTTTCTGTATTAGATTCCATCTGCATTTACTCTGTTTTACATAAAATAATGTGGGTACAGGAATGCTGGCGTTTGGAATTTAGGATAAACTCAATGTATTATATTTCTCTTACCAAGCCTATTGAAGCTGCTGTGGCGTTTTCCATTTACCAATGGCAATAACACGTGTCAGAGCTCAGAAAGCAAATGAATGCTTAAAAGCATCACTGGGCTGGGCAGCCCTACTGCTTTTCTGCAGTCCAACAGAGCTATTAGAAATTGTTTTACATTAGTTTCCAATAGCTACAACAAGTGAGAGGAAGCACAGGAAGAGTCCTGATGAGATCCCGAACCACTGTTACCTCAGTAATAAGTCAGCATTCAGCTCAAATTGTTAGCAGAATGGAGATTTTGCTGAACTTACTATTCAAAACTTGGGGGTGTTACCCCTTTCATGGGAAGAAAAGAAGCAACTCTAAGAGCTGGGGTCTCACTGAGGTGGGTATAAATGCAAATAAAGATGGGGGAAAGGATTTTTAAATTGTTTGCTTACTTTGATTGAGCTAATGAAACAAACAAAAATTCCACATCATGCCAGCCTGGAAATAATAATCCATTTCTGACTTGCCAATCAGGCAAATTTTAACAAAATTAGAAAGTTTTCACTTAGGAAGAATGGAAATGAAATGAGATTTTTCACCCCTCTTTTCTTCTCTTTTCCTCTTTTTCTGCAGAAATTGTTTAGTCATGTCATACATGTGTTTAGTCATATCAGCAGTATAGTCATACCACATATATATATCTATCATATAGCTAAATTCACTTATAATTTCATAGTGAGGTGTTTAGCATGACCTTCAACTAAAAGGTTTCACTTGGCCTTAGAAATGACTCCAGGAATTTCACATTTATGCCACTATGTATCTCTTCCCCCCTCTCTTCCCCTTCCCTTGGGAGATTTAAAGTCCTTCCTCTTCCTTTTTAGATTTGGTGTCCAGTAAAAGGGATGCTGGTTAGAAGCACAGAATTTCAAAGGATAGAATGGTTCCTTTTCTTAGGAGAGATGGTTAAGGCTACAGTTGTAGAAAGTAGGTCTTGCTTATATCAGTCACAGACCAGGAATGCAGGACATCATTTCCTGAGTGTCCTAGACAATTCTTATTGCCTGAGAGTTTTGTCTTTTCCATTTCTGCATTCCCTGATAAAAGAATTACATGATCTGTTACACAGGTTGTGAATTATATTGATCATGCAAGGTCAGCAATTCTTTTTACAGTTTAGTTTTAAATTGAAAAAAATACAGAGCACTAATAATGACTTTAGCAATAAGAGCAGAAGGCATTCACTTACCCTATGACAATGCAGGAGATGGCAGTTCCCAAAAAGGCATAGGTTAAAATCGATCCTAAGTTACGAAAGAAATGTCTCTGAGGAGGAAAGTTTAAAAAAAAAAAAAAAAAAAAAAAAAAAGTCCTTTGTAATACAGTCAGTAAAAGAACATGAAAACCAACTTGACACACTGCATCCAGAAGTGCCATTCCTTCCATTCTTTTTCTTGTTATAACCCATAACTCAGATATTAAATTAAACAATATAGGCTACAGAATTTATTTTGGAAGATACGATTTGATTCGTTTTTTGCCTCTTGGAGTGCCATTGAAATTCCCTATTTTTATATATCTAGCCAAATGCTTCGGGGTCAAAACAGAAGTTCACACTGAAAGTATCTGTTGAAAACTGTACCATAACCTCATCCCTGGAGCAAGCTAAGTCCTGATCACGCAGTGTATAAAACACAGATGGGCTGCTGCCTATTTGCAGTGTTACCAGATTCAGTGGCCTCTTCTGAAAACAGCAATGCCCAACAGTTACAAACTGCAAAATCAAATCTTTGCACAGACACAGGCAGAGAGCAGACTGAGGACCATGCATCTTGCATTTTCCTCTGTTTTTACCAAGTTCTTGCCATGCAATATAAAGGGACTCTTTTCTCTGTTTCAAGCCTGTAGGATCTACAAAGCAGCAATCGCATTCAGCCATTTTTGTAATATAAGAAAGAGCCACATACCTTCTTTAAACTATAACCAGCATGAAATATAATGGGTGGCAGCAAAATGTTGAAGAATATGGAAGGATCAAATGTCATCTGCCAGAAAAGACAAAAGAGATAGTAAAGACATAAAACATTTCATTTGAATGGATAAGTTTTAATTCTAACTTTTAATAGAACGGAAATATGAGTTTTTTATACGTATAAATGTGTAGTTCCTTACTGCTTATATACGTAGTATACTAGTAGAATATTTAAAGAAGAAAATCAGTCATGCATTATTTTATGGGGAATACATACTAGCGGTGTTTCCTGTGACATTAAGTACTTGCACTGTGAGACCATCCAATTTGACAGCCCCATGCTTAATTCCTGGTTCTGATGTAGACATCAGTGTTGTGTCTCAATGCCCCACTTAACGAATGACAGCAATAGAAAAGACCTACGCTACCAAAACCAAAGTAGTTTTTCCTTCAAAGCATGTCTATATAGTTACAGACAGAGCTAGCTAATGTTGCTTGATGAGCTACTGGCTGTCAGCTAATATGTACTTTATCAAACTATAACGCATGAAAACTGTGC
Organism: Nettapus auritus; assembly: GCA_011076525.1. Taxonomy (NCBI): domain Eukaryota; kingdom Metazoa; phylum Chordata; class Aves; order Anseriformes; family Anatidae; genus Nettapus; species Nettapus auritus. Next base: position 1,771,165 of record CM021773.1, on the reverse strand, counting down.
ACACCCTGACCATCTTCATAAGCAGATCTTCCTACATATGGAACCTCCTTTTGTGTAGGGGAGAGATAGCCTCTGTCTCCCTTTTGTTTTGTAAGGAATGAGAGTTTATTTTACTGCCTCCGTCAGCGTAAAGCTGAAGGTGCTGCATGGGAACTGCACCACAGGCATACATGGAGAGTACAGCCTGCAGCACTCGCCGGTCCTCGCCGAGCTCTCCTGAGCTCACTTGGTGATCACATCTTTTGTGGACCCTTGATATAGTTTCTTACTAAAAATTCTTGAAAGGCAATATCACTTCAAACATACACAATTATCTACAAAAGAAGTCCCAAAATAGTTTCTAAATAATTGTATTCCAAGCTTTATTTTTGAAATTTTATGAGTTTTAGCCACTCTTGAAAGTTGCTAAGTCATTTATGCAGACTCTGAGGCCTCCTCACTTCACACAGTTCTATACAGATCATTGGAAACCTTACAGGCATTTGGTAGAAGCTGTAGTTTCATGAATATTGTAATAAACTACAGTTTATTACAGTAATATTTATTTACAGAGCTACAATAAAGATGGTCAAAAGGACACTGAGTCAATTTATCTTTTCTGTGACCATTTACAAAAAAACTCCTTCGGTATTTAAAGCACAACTGTGCACCTGTTTGAAAAATAAGCAAATAAACAAAAGCTAAGAAAAACCAACCAAGCAAGCAACCCCCTCTCCCCATATTAACACTGATAGAATCTGTCAGCTATGTGTTGTATAAAGATTAATGGCTAACTTTGAATGAACACAAAGAAAATGTATAAATTATCTGCTTTCAGTGAGGTTCACAGCAGGGTTTATTTGTCTTATACCTTTTTAACATTGTTTGCTTTTGTGTTGCAAATAGTCTGAGGTCCAATTTATTTGCAATGCCTCAACAACAGATTTGACAGTCAGTCAATGATTGTTTTCGAAGTTGACTCTTATTTTATCTTGTCATTAACAAAATTTTAAATTGAAAACAAGGACATTATACAATTTGGTTTTAATATTTAAGAAATAAAAACTGCTTTACAAGCCAAGCAGCAATCTGAACTTCAGAAAAAAATGATGTTTGTACAGTCTTTCAAGGTGAACATTGCCTAAGGAACTGATTTTTTTTTTTTTTTTTTTAAAATTAAAACTCAGTTTGTTTGCAGATAGTAGCCAAAGTTAACTTCTTTTTTTTTTTTTTTTCCTTTTTTTTTTTTTTTTCCCATTCCATTGTAATTATTTTTTGTTCGGAGAATTATCAAGACATAAGTTTTTATAGTGTCAGGTCATCAGCTGGTATAAAATACCATAAATTCTTAAACCTCAGAGAAACTGTGTCAGTGCATACCAACCACAGAGCTAGTTCATTATTTCCTCTTTCAGTTAGGTGTGGGATCTTCATAATATCTACCAAAAGCTACAGGATGAAGTATTTAAGTATCTGTGAAGTATCTGTGAATTTCACAGAGTATGTAAACAGGATGAAGAGGTTTTGGGTAAGAAATCATCTTTCTAAGCATTTTAGCCTAGAGTATGTTCAGCATCATTTTATCCTCCTTGGAAGAGATACTTAATCTTCTTCACATTCTCCTGATGCATTTGTATGTGCATACAGAGAGTGATGATTTATGTTAGTCAGTAGTGAGCTCTGGGATTATCCTTCAGCAAGAAACTAAGAGAACACTACACTTTTAGAAAGCTTCCAGCTGTCCTCCTTTCCTCATCTAGTGTCTTCCTGGCATACAAATGGGATCAATGAGTGGTATAAAACCTGGGACCATAAGACCAGCTTTACACTGACAGAACCATCCCCTAAATAAATGGAGACAGACCTTAGAGTAGTAGAAAAAGACCAAAACACCACAGAAAATAGGAAGCATTTCAGTCGCCATCTCTCATTCTTTCTGACTGTCATTGTAAATATTTAAGTGTCATAAAACTGGAAAAGCATCTAGAGTTCACATAAAGTGCATTCTTCACCTAACGCTATTTTATAGATGTGAAACACTTTTTTTTTTTTTTTTGTTTCTACAGCAGCCAGAAACAATATATAAAATACCTATTAAAACTTTAAAGTAATGCTAGAATGAGGATTAGTTTAGGCAAGGCTAAATGTTCTTATTTCAGCTGTCAGTATGTTCTTCATATTTGCCTTCAACTTCAGGCATGGAGAGTGACAAAGGACAATGTTCAGTCACGGCACTTCATTTCAAGTAACTTTCAGTAAAACAGAATGCTGTTTAAAACTGCGGTATTGCTGGAGAAGAAAAAAATATTTTAATAAGCCTCTGCACTGTTAACTGTTCTGTCAGCAGCTATATTATATCAATACCTTTAAAAGAGACAGAACATAATTAGTGCAATGGCATGCAGCTCCTTTGTCAGATGAAGTGATATTTTAAGACTACAGTATACCAGATGAATTATTTAGCTTCACAAGAGTAAGAGCTGACTACAGAATTACTTTTGTCTTACTAACAGATAGCTTGATTTGATAAACAGGAAGTGAGAGCTCAGCCTTCTTTTTTTCCCCCCTGTTCTGCTAACTTTGAATTATAAAGTTAAAAAAAACAAAACCAAACAACAACAACAAAAAACTAGTTGGCCAATAATATGCTGGCAATTTCAACTTTGCTGGAAACTTCATGGAAAACAACAGAAAATGAATTTTCTTCACTTCTGAACTAACAGTCTCAAATGTTAATTTTGGAACTAATTCAGCAAATATTTAAAAATATTTTTCCATAGACATCAGAAATCCTGAATGCATGTTTTACTACTCAAAACTGTGCTCTAACAGATATGTGTTTGTACATTATGGGACAGTCCATTATTTCTGATAAATGCACTTAATAATCTCTTATACTGCAGTCAAAAGGGAATTGCAATTATACAAAAAACAGAGCATGGTGTGATCATGTTTTCGGTTCTGTATATCAGTGCTTTTGCCACGGTCAGGAAGGCTGCCAGGCATTGTTTTTGTCTCCTAAATACTGTTGAATCCTTCCCTCTTTCCTTTATTACATATTTTCAGTTTACAGGGGCACTTGCCAGTTAATTTTAAAGGGAAAAGGAGTGAAAATCCTAGCAGGCTGAGACCTTTCCTGTCATATAGAGAATTCCACAATTCACAGTGGAGAAATTTAAGAATCTTCCAGCGAACTGGAACTATGGAAACGGGATCGGGCAATCCCTGTAACGGCAACAGAGACTTTTGTGTGAGCTAGTCCTCCTCCTTTCTCATAACACAAGCTAGATTCAGTATAGCATGTCTGATGAAGATGTTCGAATGTAATGATTAGTGCATATGCTTTGGGAACTAAACACACGCTTAGACTAAGACAAACCAACTGCAACCTACTAGCAGGAAAAAGGATGAAGACTCAGCAAGATCTGTCTAGTGTGACCACTGTGATTTCCTGTCTCCACCCACCACAGCTCTCCTAGCCCTGAGTGTCTAGCTCTCTCAGAGAAGGGCAAGAGTCTAGTGGGAACTACAGGCAGGCCCACAGTGGTCCTTCATTAGCAAGGAATTTCAGCAGATGGTTAAATCCAAATTCTGCTGAGATGTCCAGTGTATATTCTAAGCATAATAATAATAATAAAAATGTATAATGATAACAGTATTACAACATTCTGATAACAGAATATGTATTACTATAATAGATAAACAATGATACTTGTTAAAAAGCAAAATAATATATAAATAATGTTTTGTAATATTGTAAAAGCATCACTAAGGGCCTAGAACCTACATGTGACCATACGCTATCTTTTTAAAATCTGGATTTTAAAAAGCTCCTCTGCTCTCCTGAGTTCTTTAAGTTGCTGTCATTTTTAATAGAGTGACAGTCACAGGAAGCAAATATTGCAAGGGTGAGAAATAATATAATAAATAAGTAAAATATTCTAATTGTCACATACTGGAAAACAGAAAAGGCCATACCATTGCAAGGAACTCTAAACCTTCTCCTACACTTCCCTTTTTGCATCCAGCCTGACTTGCTGCAACACTGTCTCCACAAGCTTGGGGATAGCCGGTAAAATCCCTGCTGAGGACGACTGTGGTGTTGCACGAATGTGTCAGAACATTGTAATGCATTTAAGCATTAGCAAAAAATCCAAACATCTATCTACAGACATGTAATGTTTACAAATTCAAATTTGTAGAGAGTAAACCTCCTCTGCTTATACTGCCAGAGCAAGCCATTCTTAAGACAGCAGACCAAGATTTCAGTGGGGTTTATGAAGCTGTGGTGGCAGTGAACCCAGGGTAATGGCTGCGTCTGCTCCCCCTGAACTCAGTGTCTGCAGGAGGTGGGATCATTCAGGCAATTATTCTGCAAACATACAGCCAGTTGGATGCTGAGCAATTGTGAGATTTCTAGTGTGACTTATTTCCTTTTCTGTTCTCCTTCACTTTCACTTCTCACCTTAGATTCAAAATAGCCTGTGTCTCTGTCACATTTTAGCTTGAAACTTTTTTTCTCTCTTGAGAGTGTAAATAAAAGAAATATCTTACACAGTTTAGAATAAAAATAAGATATTTTTTTACCTTTTGAAGCATTGCATTGCCCTGGTGACCATTGATATTGTGATGGCTGATCTCTCTTTTGTATTGGTATTCATAGACCTGATTAGTTATATTGATAAGTAGGGTGGATGGCCCAGATTCCAGCTTTTCACATTCATAAACAGTTCCGCTTTCAACATCTGATGCTTTTGTTGCATATCGTAAAAGTAATCCCATTACAAGGCCTGGAAAGTTGAAAAAAAAAAAAAAAAAAATACCAATAATAAAGAGAGATTCAGGTACCTTTGTGTATCTGATGTTGCACAATTACTGACTTGGAAAAAAATGAACTTCCCTGCTCTTGTTCTGCTAAAGCCAGGACACCACTTTTTCAGTGTTTCCAACTTCACAGAGGTACATTTCTCTCAGTACTTCATGGAGGACCAAGAAATTTCTTCCAAAGCAGTCAGTTCCTTAGAACAGTGATGTTGTTTTGCCACGTGCTGTTATACTCCTATTTTTGTGATCCAGTTGCTAGAATCATTCTGGTACAGTTATTAACTGAGTTGTTAAACTGTGTTTTCAATAGATATTTAGAGAAAGGGGATGGCTGCATATCTGAAGTGCCATGCTGAGCACACAAAAATCAGCTGGTGCTGATTTTACACACTTCATTCGGGGGTGGAGGGGTGGGTGGGCTCTGAAACCTTATCCTCAGGGTCACTCTGCTTTCTGTAGAAAACTGTGTATTTATGAGACTGTATAAACATGGAGAATACAACAGAAGGAAGGAAAATTAAGTTTAGGATTAATTGGTTTATCTAAAATGTAGGATTCGTATCTAAGATAGACATTTAGGCTCCTAATACAGTTAATAGTTATTACTTCTGCAATTGCCCTCTGAAGGTGCGATTCTTCCTCTCTCAGCTCTAGTGGGAGTTTGAGTGATTACTTTAGGAGAGGTAACTAATATTTAGTTAGATAACATTACTGGAGATGATTTACACCCTCAGAGACTTGGATGTGGTTTCAAATTTAATTTCCACGCTTCCTGCATGTCCTAGGTGCTTTAAGTCCCATGTACAGGAACAGCTTTGCAGTTATTAATTATGAACACATTCATAAAATGCTAAGAATACTCAGAAGAAATATTTATAGAAGGCACCTAGATGGATATACTTACTATGGAAAAATAAGAAATAAATTAAATTACAGAAAATAGCTCATAGGAATCTGAAAGACAAATTTTATTGATTAATCAGATGCCATGGATGATGAAAGTGACCATGGACACCTGGACAGGTAAATGTCTTTGTTATGTTCACATTTTGCACTGAGAGAGACCTCAGAACTGCCAATTTCTAGCAATGATGTAACACAAGCTTGCAGCTTCCTGGACTGATGCTACAACAGAGTAACAGCTGCATTGCCTGTTTAGTAGGCTCATGAATCTTCTTCTTCAGTATGGCTGGTTGCTTTAAATGGTACAGGATTTAGATAAGTAGAAGAAAATGCCAAGCCTACTTTCTGAAATTACACGACATTTGTGCAGTAGATCAGATAATAAATCTAGCTGTAGTAAAAGACAGAATTCCTCAAAACTTTTTGGGAAAGCGCTTAGGGGAAAAAGGAAGCAAGCACTGCATGTGCTTCTGTGAAATATGATTTCTACAGTGGTCAGTTCCAGATGTCCAAAATCATGACTGAGAACTGAGGAAACCATTAATTAGTTAAAGCAGTCAGGGTTTTCATCTTATTTTTATTAGTTTTCCTCTTGGAAAAAACACATTTTCAAATTCAATTTCAAACACATTAAAAACTCCTCTTCATTTGATACTTGGACAAGACTTGATGTTTCCACCTTACTCTCTGGAATGGAAAACATTTTTTTCTTCATTCTGCACCTGTCACTCTGTCTTAAACTATAGCCTCGGTTCCAATCCTGTTATCAGGTATTATAAACTACTGATTTCTACAACATTTTGAGATTCCTAGTACGTTCATAGCACACAGTATGAACCAAATTCTGTTTCATAATTTAAAAAATGAACATAAATGTTCTCAGTTATAGTAACATAATTGCATTAAATTGCTCAAGGGAAAATTAATTCAAACTTCAGTGTCAGGTTTAGACTAGGAGTGAAGAAGGACTGCTCTTATTTTGTATTCAGAGATGTGTTATCTTCAGCAGCAGTCTCAAGCTACCTCTGCAGGAATTTTCTGGAATGGAAACAAATGCAAATATTGTTGATCATAATCCTGCAACATAGCCCTTGAGTATACATAAATCTATTTGCAGAAAAGGAATATTTTAAAAATATGATAACTGTAGCTGTAGAGAAATAATGATCAACATGGACTGAGAATTAAAACCGGAATTCAAATCTGCCTTTGGATTTTATTCTACAGTTTTACTTCTTATTTTCAGATGGAGTTCAAATTTAGATAATTTACCGAACCACCAAAATGATGAAGTGATATTGAAGAACACAGAAATTGTGAGAGTCTTCAACAGCATACACGTATTGGAGAAATAACATTAAAGCAGATTCTAATGATTGATATTCTTAGGGTATCAGTGGGGGTCTGAGGTCCTTTTAGCTCCCAAGGGTATTCTATCATGTCTTAGATTTGAACAAAATGTGGGTGGGATCCATAATGATGGGTCAATTCAGAATATTCTCAAGTGCTCTGTGGAAAGTTCAAACAAAGGCAATTACTATATCACTATGTTATGCTGCAGGAGTCAATACAAGGGGCGGGATAGCGGGATAGCATTCTTCCTTCAGTAATAGGAAATGTGCCAAGGACTCTCTATACAAACCCTGATGAATTAAAAATCTGGGAAGAGTGTATTTAATATTTTAGTAGGTACATCATTTACGGAATGCACTTGCTGCCTTAAATCATTACACATGGCTTCTCTACTTCACTCTCCAAATTGAAATCATGCTTTTATAATATATATTCTAAAACTTTATTTCTTGTTTATTTGAAGAAGAGAACGGGGAAATATCATGGTAAATATTTTTAATGCATGTACTGTAGAAAAAACAAACAAACAAACAAACAAAAAAACCCAGTAATTTCTAATTTCTTTGCAACCATTGTTTCATGGTAGAGTACTTAAACAAAAAAATTTCCCACAAAGGTCTATGGACCTAATATGTAAAAACCATACCGTCTGTAGAATATAATAGCAGCTCACTCTGTTTCACATCAGCACACAGAAAGCCTAACTTTACCATATAAATCTAGTACTTTAGCAGTTAGAACTTCCTGAATATTAATCAGGAATGATACCACATCAGTTACCTGACATCACAAGTAGGTAGTATACTACTGTACTGATTAGCATGAATAAAAAGTTTCAAATAGTATTATGTGAATTAAGGGTTTAAGTCATTGTAATGAAAACTCTCAGGCAAGGCTAAATTTGAGTGTAATATCACAGAGAATACATATTTTGTATTGTAAGAGCCCAAATTCCATTATGAATGTTTTCATCTCGGTTACCCTTTATTTAAGTCACTTCCCTTCAAAATTAGTACCAAGTCTTCATTTAATTGTTTCAAGCACATGTGTTTCAAGCATGATAGTGGATTGAGACACCAAAGGGTGTTTACTTACATTACAGTAAAAAATACAAAAAAACGAATTGTCCTTTGCAGTGAGATCTCCTTGCTGCAAAATCTAATTCTGAGTTAGACCTGAATTGTTTCAAATGGAAGTTGCATTTTTTTTTTTTCCACACCTTCACTAGTGGAAGCAGAATAAGATCTTTAATCATAGAGGTGTATTAAAAGGGATTTATTAAGTCACCCATACCAAACTCTTGAGCTAAACAAGGGTTTGTTCTTTTTTTTCCCAGGATTTTATCTGGGCAGCTATAAAATGCCTTTCTTTAAATTAGGACATTCAGGGAATCCTCAGCAGAGGCTCGGTAAGGATCACTCAACCTTCCTGTTGCATACCTGTCAGGAGCTGAACAACGGGGAGTGGGAGCAGTAGACCTCCAATCCCTGCCCTCCAATCCCTTTAAAACTTCAGGAGATAGCTCTAAGTCTTCTAAAGTGAAGTCATTTCTCTCTCTTGAGCATTGTAATGACTGTGTTCTGCCAGTTCCCCCCCTGGCGGGCCCCCCCCTTTGTTTTTTCCTTTTGGTCTCATCAGCTGGTCCTATGGGGCACAACTTTGAAGGTACAACTCCAGTCAGCCTCACCCTCACCCTGTGTTTCCTGGGGCTGAGAAAAAACCAAGCTGAGAACAGTTCTTAACTGATGTTGCCGAGGAGCCTAGCAGATAAACATCACAGATCCTATTGGTAGGGGTGGGTTTAGGTTTTTAGATTTTTAGTTGAATTCTGGCTGTCTATTTGCAGGAGTTTTTTTTAACTTAATCGCATGTATCTGGTAACACCTGCATCTCCACCCTTATACCTAAGTTCTGAGGTGGATCAGAAAGTTTTTTTTGTTTTGTTTTGTTTTTTTTTTTTTTCATTGAACTAGCTCTGGGCTATTCCCCTCTACTGCAGAGGGCTCTGACTTAAGTGTTATATGGGGAATTTGGGCACCTGACATGGCTCATGAAGTATCTAAAGAAATCTAGCCCTGCTGGAGCTGACTAATAGGCTCTAGAGATGCCCATCCAGTTTATTTAGAAGCCTTGTTTTGTTCTGTGTATACATTTCCAATTTGTCTGAGAAAGTGCTTACTCTTCAGGATTACAGTAAAACATCTAAATATGTAAATTTTGCTCTTTCCTTTCAGGATAGCACAAAGCTTTCACCTGCCTCCTTGATACACAGAAACCAGAAAGTAAGCTGAGCCAGCTCTTTGGGGTCTGTTTGCCAAAGCAAGCAGAGAAACTTGTTCTCCAAGATACTGAAAATCAAAGGGATGAATGAATAAACAGGTAGGTCTCTGGTGGTTTTTTTTGTTTGTTTTTGTTTTTTTTTCTCTTTTATTACTGTGATGTGTGAGTAACTGACTTTTCAGTTTGGTGCTGAAACAAAACAACTGGAGTGTGTAAATAATTTCAAGCTAAACACCTTGAAATATATATACTAATATATTTACATACATGACATTTTTGTTGAAATAGTGTTTAAGTTTAAACTAAATGTGGACTTGTTTGAGGGGGAGGGGAAACTACAGAAAGATTATTAATGTAAATATAGCTATATTTAGTTTAGAAACGTTGCCTTGATTAAAAATATATATATATCAATACATTTCAATTTTTAAAGTTTCTAAATTGATTATTTTCAAGTATGGAATTTTTTTTAGTTGAAACTCTTTGGCCAAAAGCTACATTTTCCTTAAAAGCTTATGCAGAGGAAAAAAAATAATCTATAAATAGAACGTTCTATCAGGATGTTCTTAGTGTCCAATTTATCTGTTCAGCACTTTGCAATAAATTTAAAATGTCTTCCTGTTTTTGTATTCCTATGCTTTCTTCCTGATTTTCCTTCTTCACTCTCCCCATGCCTTCCACTGCTTTACTCCTGACAGTATACTGCCTCGATAAGTACACTGACCCACCTATCATACTGTGCGACGCAGTCTGCAAATAAGTGACTATGTTATTCTGTCACTTGAAGGAAAATTTATAAGCTTCTTGTACTGCCATTCATGTAGCTAGGAAATAGCTCCACGGCCTGGAGTAAAGCAAATTTCAGGGCAATATATTTATCTATGAAACAAGTATAAAAGAGAATTCTTCTCATAATGAAGACCCCCCCACACACATCCAAAAAAAAACACATGTGAAGCAGGAGAAAAACAGTTGTACCGAAGTCATTCAGGCTTAACTTTGCTGTGAGTGAAGGCAGGATTTACCTGACTGCCAGTACTTGGTCCCCTGTAGATTTCCTGATCTGATTTTTCTCCTGGAGCTGCTGCCAGTTGATCTAACACCTCTGTCATGACCTCTGAAATTCTGCTTTCTTTTTGTCATCACTTTTTCACAATGATAAAGATACCCAAACCTATATTGAAAATTCTAAAGGATAGAAAGTACATCACCAGCTCCTTCAGATCCTATGAATAAGCATTTTTCCCTGTTTGAACGCTGCCATAAATAATGCAAGTCTAAATAGATTGTTTATTTGCAACCTTGAGGAATGTTTCCTTTGTTCATGAATGCTTTAATAATTCAAAACCTCTGTCCTGATGGAACACTGGTCTGTTAACTGATCAAAAGACTATCATGAGCTGGTTATCTTCATGATGGGCAGATTATATTCAGGGCAGGCAGCAAAATGGAACCAGAGAAAACAGTAAAGTGGAAAAAGATAACTAAATTTCTAAATACTGATTTGTCTGATGTTGTGTTCCCCCATATTTCATGTCTTTTATGGTACGCCTTTGTCTAAATTTTCAGCAATTGTCATCAGCTGCACATGGGAAACCATACAATAGTAGGGGAAGCTATTATAGAAGTCACCCATGCATGCAATTAGAACAACACTGTCATAACATATAAATTGATCACAATGAAAATATTGCATGGTATCTTATGTTTTTCCTTCTGACAGATTTTAAGAGAAATGCAACAAGTAAAAGTAGTCTCAGTGGTGCTAGGCAGTCTGTAACCAATAAAAACTGTTAAACAACAATCTGTGTGATGCCTGACAATGAAAACTATTGCATCTAAGTATCACGTAATGAATTTCACTCTCAGCTGTTCTGATGGAAGTGTATTTTCTATGTGTGGCAGACTTCAAGATTAGAAAAAGCCTCCCATGACTTTAAAATAAATGCAAGGCAGGTGAGAATTAAGAAAACTTTTCCCACCCAGATTTTAGGTGCTCAGTGACTGGCTTAATACAAGTTTCTTGCTAACTTGCTTTCCCTCAGAGTATCAAGTCACTTGTGAAGACACTAAGTGAAATGAGATAAAATGGCCTGTGTTCTGGAAACGTTTAAATAGTGTTCATTTATTTAATAGTTTGGAAGGAATAAAAGGAAGACTGTGATCTTTAGATGTAATAATCCTGTGGAACAGAGATTATCTTAAAATGCTTCATATAGGAGGAGCAAATAAAGTTTGCCTCTAAATATAGGGGACAGTTTTCTTCTCTGTTGCAGGCTTGCAGATGAACTTCTACAGAAGTGTTGCGTGTCCCTGTGACATGATAAATATTCTTCAGAATGTGCACCATTAGTAAAACTAGTTTGGATATGACACTGCTAGAGTACATCATGTACATAGAACAGAACAGTCAAAATAGCCTGGGATTAAGGTGTATAATGACTAATATTTTGACTATATTATACGCACACCATATGTGTCTTATAGTTACAGAAACAGTAATCACACACTTGAGGAAAAATGAAATGAGAGCAAGAGAGTATGACCAGATAAGTCATTGTACACTTAAGTGTATACCATTAACCCAGTGAGTACTTCCAATCAATGGGCAATGCGGAAGGTTCTACTTGAAAGGGATACACAATATTGCCAAACAACACAAAAGAAGATTAGAACTGGACAGGTAAACTGACATTACAGTACAATGATAACAGTCAGAGAATGAGGCATTTTCTGTAGCCTTCTTTTCAAAGGCACAGCAGAGAAAAACAAACAAACAAACAAATAAACAAAAAAACAAAACAAAACAAAAAAAAAACCAGAAGTCTCAAAATAGTTTGTGTTATTAGATAACATGGGTGGATTCACAAAGCTCCCTAGTCTATAACCTTTGAGCTTCACAAAGCTCCCTAGTCTATAACTAAAATAGGCACACTAAGCTTCTTTCGCTGTAGGTATTTTAATTGTAAATTTCCTACTTCACAAAGTGTCATTCAGTGGCTGTCTGCCCATACAGGAACATAATGTGAACAGGATGAGGATAAATAGCTGGTGTTAGTCACTCCCTTACCAAGCCAACCTGTAGCAACTTTAAAAGATGTGGTGTTACATTACATTTAACTGCCCAGTTAGGGGGCTGGTGACACTTTATTATGTTTTCTGAGCCTTGTCAGCACTTGATTTGAAGTGCCTGATCATAAATATGCAGCTAGTCCCATGTTAAACTTGCACTTGAATTTATACTCACCATAAACCATAGCTCCTCCAGTTTCATGCAGAAAGCGGAATCGATGGTTTTTAAACAACCAAATTGTTAATATGGTAAGAATGAGCAGAAAGTTAAAGACTAGCAACTCCACGGCTCCCTGGTGATAAAACTGATCTTCATCTTTCACTGATGCATATTTTTTCAACTTCTCCATTTCATTCCCTTTTTGAAGAATGCAAAATAACAGAAAAAAAATCACAGAGGAAGGAAGGTGTTATCACCTTCAGTACAAAAAAAAGGTCCGGACACTACAGAAATTCACAGCAAGCACATCTGCTTGATTTGCAGCCCGACGGTGAAGTGCCCCAGCTCCGAAATCAGCTGGATTCTAGTTACAGCTTCCTGTTTCTGTCTTAAAGCCGCCCGGTCTCATTTCTAACATTACGGTTACATCACTGGACTGTGCTTGCTCCGGCTCTAGATGCACAAATGGTCTCGAGGGCTTAGACTCTGCCAATTTCTTAAATCTTGTGAAATTTAGGCTGTGTTCATAAAGCTTGTTCCTGTAACACAATCTTGAAGCCTAAAAATTGTATTGGGTTTTGATAGTTTTAGAGGGAAAAACTAAAGTTATGAGAATGACGTAGCAACCTTTGCTAAAAATAATCTTTCCACTCTCTCACTTTCAAATGCAAGCAGGTTGAAGGTGGGAATTTAGTACAGGGCAAAGACAAGAAAATGAAGCAATGAATAAGGATTTCAAGGTTTAGGCCCTGAGCAGGCATCAATCCTGTATGTAGCCAGAGATCTCTATGAAAGCAAAGGTCCAATAACCTTGGATTGAAAGTACCTTAAAAAAAATCAAACCAAATAAAGACAGTAGAATTTACTTTGCATTGTTTCTGCTGTTTGCGTATTTTCATTTACATTACTCAAGCCAGGAAAACAATAGAAACTGTCTTACTATTTATAGCTAATCCCTAATCCTCATGGAAGTTTTTCTGTCCTGGCCTAAAGCTGCAATACATGTCCAGTGCTGGAGACAGGGATTCCAAATAAACTCTCATCTTCAATTCATCATGGGAAAAAAAAAAAAAAGTCTGCTTCTTAGTAGAACAAGATAGTATTTTCCTCACTATTCTTTGTCACAATTTCACGAAATTTATTTCTTACAAACATTTTGGGCCAAAGTAAGCTGTATAGTATCGATTCCGAGTGAATGGATACTGTATTCCCGAGGTGAATAAAATAGAAATAAACACCTAGATATGCAAACTCTTGGTAATTTCAAGGCTGTAGCTCATAAGAGTATGAGTATTTCTAAGGAGGTACTGTTGTTTGAATCTGCAATGTTTGGGCAGCTTGTTCCATTGCTGTGCCACCCACCAGTACAGAAGTGCTTCCTGATGGTTAGACGGAACCTCTCATGCCCTGGTTTGTTCCCGTTGCCCCTTGTCCTGCCACAGAGCACCACTGAAAAGAGCCTGGCTTCTTTTCAATTCATGCTTTTTCTTCACGTAACGGATTATTCTTTTTATTTTTATTTTTTCAGTCTGTCACTGGTTTTACTCTGTCCTCTGCATTGTTTCTCTGTCTTCTCTCTTTTGTGTTTCCCTTACTTTTCTTTTTCCTTCTGTAATTTTACCTGATAATTTGCAGTCTTAGTCAGGATCAAGTCAAAACTGTATTTCTGAACTGAATATCTATGGAGTCTCTTTGAGATGGAAAGTAGTCAAAAAACAGTGGATACTTCCCAAATTAATGAACCATGCAACTCAATCTGAACTTATATGTTATTCTTTCTTTTCTGAGAATTATTCACTAATGTGTTGTGGATAAAACAATAACATATACGAGGATTAGATATAGCAATTTCATTAACTGATGCAATTCTTTTAAACATATTAGTCACATATCTGAGGTTGAAAACTTTTAAAAGGGAGAAAAATAAAAAGGAAGACTTGATTTGGATGTCACATTCACAATTTAGAAATGGCAGTGACCTGAATGAATGTTGTGACACTGATTGTCTATCTCCAACATGGAAGCAACAAAAACAAAAAAATAATTTGACATTAGCCACATTTGATATCACAATGAAAACCTAAGATTTTATTATGAAAATCGAAGTTCTTTGTTCTCCTCACCAAATAGGCAATTTGTGGATGCTCAAAATCAAAGGGAAGTAGCACAGAACAGTGGAAGGAGGTCACTCTTTGCTAAGAATCTCTGTGAACATGGTATTCACCTCAGAGCTGGGAGACGAGGTTCAATTCCCTTTTCTATCTGAATGTACCAGAGCCCATATTTTGCACCAGACAGTAAGGAATTCATCCATCTCAACTGTTAGACCAATTGTGGTATAAAATACTTGAAACACTGAAGTGTTAATTTCCTGAAACTGCATTTCCCCTTTTGCAAAGTAGGGTTATAATTCTTCGTTATCCCATCCATGCATGTTTGTGTCATATGCTATAGCAATTTGCACCCTGCTAGACCTTGGATGGAAATATAATTTTAGATTTAGTATTGGATGTGGATAATAAACATATTTTAACTTATTGTCCCATAACAGGAAGTGGAAATGATGGGAATTTCTAGTAGTTTTCTGTGTCCTATCCGCTTGCCTACTGGTCATATCAGTTGCATGAGAAAACCTGTATGTAAGTCATATGAATAAAAGATTTATTACATAGGCACAAAAGGGGAAGAATGTACCTTGTGTAAACAACCGGAATTCTTTATTTCCCAGCCTGTCCCACTTTCCCACTGTCTCTTTTAATATGAAGTGTTTTAGAGTGTACCGAACATCCTGAGAAAATATATTAAGAGGAAGGGTTATGCTGACTACCACATGTACAGTGCACATTGCCAAGCAATATATTAGTGGGCAAAAATTAGTACAGTTTCCCCTGTTTCTACCCCCCAGTAAAGCATTTGACCTAGAGTTTCTAAGGTTTTGTTTGTTTGTTTTTATGGTAAATACTATTCAAGGGTAAAAAAATCTAGCACATGATTAGATAACAAAAGACTAGCCTTTGTTCAGGAAGAATTTTCTAAAAGTGGATACACTGTGAAAAATAATTGAATCATGTAGTGGTTGATCAGTCATGTTTCTGTGTGTCAAACTATCGGGTCATCAGAGGGAAAGATTTTTGTTTGTTTGTTTGACAGAAATGATGAAGGCATTCTTGAACCCTTTTTTGTAAGAAAAGACATTTATGTCAGGAAAGGCTGAACTCCAAAAGCATCCCTGTCCTTAGGAATGAGGGTTTAGACATTAGTAACTGTGCTTGAGAGTCAAAGTCTTGCCCCCATTGGGAATTTTTTAAAATTTTTAATTGTTTTTGTTTTCTTCTTTTGTTTCTACTGAACCACAAATCATGGGCTTGTTCCAAGATTCACTTTTTTGTCAGGCTGTGACTTTATGAAGGCTGACTCTTAGCAAAATGAAGGTTTCAAAAACTTTTAAGCACGTGCTTAACTTTCTGAATGGGAATGCTCCCAGTTAAGTTAACAATTCAAAGCTCGCTTACTGAATAGGTTTTGGGTGTAACAAGACAAAGCAATTTTTCTCTTTACTGATAGTTAAAGTAGTTTCCTTAACTTTGACATAATTGTACTGATAAAGCTGTGCTTATACATCAAGAGCTTATTGCTGTAATGGGTGAAGGATAAATTATATATTTTATCACTGCTTCCACATTGTGGGTTGCATAGAGGTGAATTATTTTAGAAAAAAATCACACTGCTACAGAGAATAGTTAAATTATTTCAAAGCAGCCTTTGAGGATTTGTTATAACTGTTGTTGGATCTTGACATCGAACCTCCCTCTTTTCTCTTTTCTTTAAAATATTGCCATATTTGTTATATCCGCATAAAGACTGGGAGAAATTATGTGAATTGGATTTCTACCTCTTGCAGATAATGTATTTAAACACCAGGCTAAACAGTTTTATTCCTATGTACATGTGCAGTTTGGCAAGTGATTTTTAATTTTTTTCCTTCATGCACAGAAGCATAACCCCAGATACCAGGGAAATGTAACCAGTGTTTGCTACTACCTGAAAGGGAGTTTTAGGCTCAAGATTGGTTAGGCTGACTTGGATGTTTAACTCTGCCAAAGACTTAGCAGAGCTCTTTATGTAATTTTGAGGAGTTCTGGTTCGAACTAGCATTTGTCATGTTACGGGACTGGGCTTTTAGATACTGCTTTCGTTTCAGAGATATAAGATATAATTTTAAATCAGCTGTCCAGACACAGCCACCCAACACAGTTGCTGTTTACAGGGAATCCAGATATGACATCCAAAACTGTTGGTTTTCTTCTTTTCCTTCTGAAACTGAAGTAAGGTCTCCTTTGAAAAATTGCTGGCGGTGTGAGAAGATGATCGACTTGGTTATTTCTGTGCTCAGGTATTTCTATGTTCTGATGTGTAACTACATTTGCAGCGGTATCCAGCTCCCTCACAAATCTCCCCTCTTAACTGGAGTAACTTCTCTCCAAGTTGTAGTTGATTTGCAGGTCAGATAGCACAACAAGTTTTTGCAGCAGCTACATCATATTTACAATACTGATAACATGATAAATCAAGAAGGATAAACGGAAAAGTTACATTTTGATTTTCAGAACAAGCTACCAGGTGAAGGAAGAAAGCTTTCAGAGTAAAGATTTTTTGAATATTAATTCAAAGGCCAAAGACAGAGCCAAGATAAGTTAAAATTTCTGTTGGAAGTTAGTATGGCAGGCAATTCTCCTAATGTCATACTCGTAATACAGACAATATTGTCTTCATCTCTCTTGATGTGTCATTTTTATGAACAACAGGTAGTAGTCTTGCTTATTTTCTATTTCCACCTTATAAAGCATCCTTTCTGAATTTGACAGAACAATAATCCTTTTCTCCTTTAGTCAGACAGTTGTAGAAGTCTGGTCTTACAGAAACTATCAAACTATAGAGATTGAATAGAAAGTGAGAGGAGTCTAGTAAATCAGTAGAGAGATCCCAATCTTTGAAAATATAAAGTCAGAAAAGCAGAAAAATTTACAAATTATAATTATAGTGATTATAGTTAATAGGAATTCTCAGCAAAGAGGCAACACTTTAGCAACCCTGGTGATTATGAAAGCATACAAAAAGTACAGCTAAAAGTAAAAACAAACATTGAAAACAAGTACATCTCTACATATATGTGAATAAAAAACCTAAGTGAAATCAACTCTGAAACTGAGGAATCAACCACACTGCCAGTGCCCATGTAACAAATGTTCTGTCACAGCCTTCTTGCCTAAAATCCCCAGATAGACTGGAACTGGATTAGTGGGATCACAACTGGTTATCCTTCTCTAATCCATTCCAGCCAGGAAGATCTGCTTTTCTAGCTCCTGTTCTGATACACAACTGTCCATGAAATCCTGTGGGCTAAGGCCACTTAAGGCCCCTAAGCCCATAGAAGTGGGTTAAATGTTGGTTTGTAACAACTGGTCTCAGTGTATTTTGAAATCTGTTCTGCTGCTGCTTAGAAGAGCCTTGCTATGACATCATTTATTTCCTGGTTTCTATTGATCCAGTCCACACTTTTTCAGAGGTCAGCCTCTGGTTTTACTATCGCTTATTTGGTCTTGATGATAATCTATCTACATGTGTCACAGAGTCTCTAGTGCCAGAAATAACAGTCCCCATAATCTATATATCTAGTACATTACAGCTATTACTCTTAGATGAAAAACAGCCTCAAAAACAATTTTTGCGTGCTGGAATACACCTTCCTATCTTGGAGGCAGTGTTTATTATTATTATTATATTTATTTATTTATTTATTTATTTATTTTTCCTCCTTGGTTTGTAGCCTGTTTTACTGCCTGATCAAAACACAATACTAATCATGATGAATACACATTGACTTAGAATTTGACTTTTAGTCCCCTAAGAGGGTTGTGATATTTCTGATTATGTCACTGTCTCCAGTCATTGAATCAACACAAAAAAATCTTTTCTCCCTTTTGAGTGCCAATGAATTCAGTACACCCTGTGATGTAACATAATAATAAACAGTTCAGCACAGTAAAATCATCATTTCTGAACCAACTTTTACAGATTAACCTCAATTAAAAGAGAGCTGAAATGCTCGTATGCATTTTTTTCTCTGAAAGGACAGAAATGCTAGTACTTTTAGATAAATTAAACCTCTTAAAGAAAGAATGGTTTGCTTTGTAAGTTTTCAAAGTATAGTCAATCTGCTGTGTTTTAACCAGTTTTAGCCAATTGGTTCAGAAATAAGATATGAGTTCTTAAGGAATTCTGAGAAACCTATGCTACTTATTTATATGGTTTAAATTAATCCCCACTGTGAAATGTCAGGATCATGAGTTTACTCCTGTAGGTTTAATTTTAATGTTCATTTTCAGCTTGAACTGCTGCCTTGAAGTGTTTTTGTTTGTTTGTTTGTTTGTTTTTTCATATTTTGATAAACTGAAAAACAGTCTAGACAGCAAGATTTAACTTAAAAATGCCAATTTTAAATATAATATTTAAATGCTAGTTTCCTGTTGGGAGACTCTTATGGAAAGCTAAAAAGGGGGGAGAGGTGCACTGTGAAATGTGATGTTCAATCCCTGAAATCTCAGTACACGCAAAAGTTGATTTGCTTATCTCAGAAAGTCCTTTACTGAAAGGATGGTAGGATCCCTGTAACCTCACAGAGTGAAATATCCCTTCACCAAAAAATGGATTGGAAATAAGTTCTGTTTAGTAGTTAGTGTTATAGCATTAGAATAATTTAGCCTGGAATGGACTGCTGAGGTTCCTGACAGCCCTATCCACCAACTTTACATTCCTCCGAGTGGCAGCCCTACCCTTCAACCATACAGACTGCTCCCCACAATTCAGTTTGTCCACAGACTTGGTGGCAGTGAACTCCAGCTAATCATCCAAGGCAGACAATAAGCAGTACTGTCTGCAGTATCAGTCCCAGTGGGATATCAGTAGCAATCAGCCAACAACTGGACTTTGTGCTACTGATCACAACTCTAAGACTGATGCTCCAGAGCATTTCCCACCTACCTTATCATCCACTTCTCCAGTCCATATCTCACCAATTTGCATGTAATGTTACGGAAGACCATAATCCAAGCCTTGCTAAAGCCAAAACTCTTGCCTTGCAAAATCCATTGCTCTCCCTTTATCCAGAGGAACAAACATCTTATCATAGAAGGCAATCGGGTTGTGTAGGCATAATGTGGCCTTGATAAAGCTATGCTGGCTGTTCCCCAATCATCTTCTCCTTCATGTGCTTGGAAATATTTCCAAGGAGGATTTAATCCATAATTTTTGCAGAGACTAACGTAAGGCTGACTGTTCTAGTTATCTGGATTCCTCTGTTGAAGATGTCCATGACATTTGGCTTTTTCCAGACATCAAGAGTTTCCCATAGCCCCCATAACTTTTGAAAAGTGATAAACGGAGGCCTCACAAATATATCAGGGAGTGCTCTCAGTACCGTTGGTTGAATCCCACGTGGAACCAGGGACTTGTGTATATCTAATTGGTTCAAGTCTATTTTCCTGTACAGCAGGTAATATTAAGACCCACAGGCCCTGTTGCTACACTGGGAGGTGTGAAGGCAAACCTGGCCAGTTAAACTGGGGCCAAACAGTCACTGAGTACCTGTGCCTTTTCCATGTTCTTTCTCACTAGCCTCTCTGCCCTACTGAGCAGTTGGTTTACATTTTCAATAGCCTCTTTTGCTGCCACTGTACTCATGGAAGCCCTTTTTTTCTTATGTTGATAGCAAGTTTCAACTCCAGCTGTTTCAGCTTTCCTGAGCATTTCTTTGTGTGCTCAGGCAATGTCTCTGTATTCCTCATGGATTGTCTGTTCCTGCGGCCACCTTCCGTGTGCTTCCTTTCCCCTTTTCAACTTAGCCAGGTGTTCATTCTTCATCCACACTGGCCCCCTCCACACTTGCTTGAGTTTCGTCCTGTTGGAAGGTTCGTGTACTTTGAGGAAACGGTGTTTGAAGACCAACCCCCTCTATCCTGCACTGTTGGCATTAATAATACCTGTCCTTCCATATGAACAGGGAGTGACAGCACATGGCTGATTAAATTGTGTTGGGAATACAGCAACTACAGAAATGCAACAGGATTAATTAATGACTGCCACATGCCAGCAAGCAAGCTTCCTGACTAGGAATTAATTTAATTTATTTAAATTAATTTAAATTAAATATAATAACAAAAAACCTCTGCCTGACGAAGTATATTGCTATAGTCCTTTTCACTTTTCCCAGGTAGATTAGTCAAAAGTATGCCATTTGGTGACTTGTTTCAGATGCTAGCTATATTGCAGCATAGTGTATTGTAGCAAAATGCTCACTAAGGGAAGAGGGAAAAATACACCGTTTAACTGGCTGATACATTACAAGGACTATTCTTTTTCACGAGTTGAATCCGAAAGTGTATTCCACTAGAGGGCTCTCTTCACACATGAAATGAAAACCAGACTTCAGCAGTAATGGATCTTTTATCGATTCATCAGGTTATCAAAGAGTTTTGGTACAAGGAAGAAATGCATTGTAGCGCATCAGTATACTGGATAAGACCCTGTTTGGACTATATAATTAATCTTGTGACTGCATTTCCACAAGAAGCATTCAGGTCCACTGTTCTGGTTTTGGCTGGGATGGAGTTAAGATTCTTCCAGGTAGCTGGTACAGTGCTGTGTTTTGGATTTAGGATGAGAGTAGTGCTGATAACGCACTGATGGTTTAGCTGTTGCACAGCAGTGCTCACACAGAGCCAAGGACTTTTCCTGCTTCGTGCAGGAAAGGACTTTTCCTGCCAGAGAAAAGCCTGGGGGTGCACCAGGAGCTCGGATGGAACAGTAGCCAGGGCAGGGGATGGAGGCTGGCCAGAGGAATGTCCCATACCTTGTGGCGTCATGCAGAACAATAAACTGAGGGGAGCTGGCTTGGGTGAGTTGGGGGAGCTGCTTGGGAGCTGGCATTGGTGGGCAGGTGGTGAGCAATTGCATTATGCATCTCTTGTTTTGTGTTTGTATAAATTATTATTATTATTATTTTCCCATACTTTTCTTTCCTATCAAACTGTCTTTATCTCAGCCCCTGAGTTCTACCTTTTTCCAGTTCTCTCCACCATTCAGCTGGTGGGGGAGTGAGCAAAAAGCTGTGTGGTGCTTAGCTGCCTGCTGGGTTAAACCATAGCACCCACTGGAATTATTTTTGGTCCCTGAACATGAACATTTTGGATAACTCTCAACTAAATAAAAATCCCATCCGAATTCCAATCTCCCTGAGGTCAGTGAGAATCAGTTAGGCCAAAATGGTTATTTTATACGTTCTGCCAATATCATTAAAGCATTCTTTGGTGGGGGATTATGTTCACACACAAAAAAAGGCCTTTCTTATAATCCTGCCATCTTCCTACCTGATAGCCTAAAAACGTATTTTACTAAAACAGACCTATGATGAGCAATGTTGTTTACATCTCTATCTGTATCCAAACAGCTGCTGTTCCTTTTTTCACTTGAAAACTGTTTAAAAACCTGTTAAGTAAGAAACATTATGAACATTTAACCATCATTGCTACAGAATTGCACCATGCTATTAACAGCAGCATTTCAAGAACACAGGTTGTGTTCTTCCATATTGAATGAAACAGGGCTATGTTTGTGGAAAGATGTAGACCCAAGAAGTGCAGGCAGGTGCTTGTGAAAAACTCAGTGGGTTTAAACTGCTTTTGCAGACAAGGGTTAGCTCTGTTTCTCGCCTACAGTAACTACTTTGTGCTTAAGATAAAGATGCCCAAAATTTAATTAATTTAATTTACATCTGGGAATGCTTTATTATTATTTTTTTCCTTATCCAAGGGAAAGCCTGCACTGCTCCCTCTCTAATCTCCCGTGTAGCCTTTGTCTTGTGCACTCTCTTCCTCTGCCATTGTCTGTGTTGGTTTCAGGCAATCATTCCTCTTCACTCCAAGTCTAGCCTTCTGTTGCTTTTGGTTCCAACCGTCTTGTTCACAGACCTTTTTTTTTTTTTTTTTTTTTTCTCCAAATGACATTTTTCAAACTTTTTTCTCTTGTTCTCTGGAAACTCTAGTTGCTATAGTGACACCTGATGATTACAGAGACAGTGACTACCTTTGTTAGAGCCTCAGTTGCTATAGCAATGACTGTTGGCTATGGGTTCAATGAAATTTGCTACATGGTTCATGCCCTTTTACACAGCAATACAGCTTGTAAAATCTTCTTTTAATTGTTATCCTCAGTAATGAGAGTGTGAGCCAAATTCTGTTCTAATTGAAGTCAGTGGGAGTTTTGCCATTAACTTCAGTGAGACCACAGCTTGGTTCTAAACTCCCGTGTGCATAAATAACAAAAGGAATCTACTTTCAGCACAGCTGCAAACGTGATTTGGTTTCACTCTACTAGGAACATCTGAATGCCAACCCCAAACTTGGGTATCGGTGACTGTATTTTAGTAAAGACTGAATACATGATAATTTCTTGTGGAGTATTACAGAAATGGTCAATTCTCACGTCAAAAATATCATAGTCCTCAGGGGGTTATTCTTTTGGTGAGAGGAATCATGAAACTAAAATGACATCTTTATAATTCTTAGATCTGTTTTTCTTCAAGAAGAAATCTTGCCAATTGTTGCTTTGCAAACCAGTGACAACTTTTTCAAGGAAATATTTTCACATCACAGAAGGGATATCCCTATTGAAAAGGCAGATAAAATGCATTTCTTCTGAAGACCATTATTTCTTGGTAGTCTCACTGAATTTTCTTGATGTTATGGGAATGACCTCTGAAGAATGTCTTAAAGCCAGCATTGCCTTTGAGCTATTTCTGTTTTATTTAAAATTATCTCCGGGATATCTTAAAGTTGTGGAAATCCAATTCAAGTACAAGTTAAGACTGGAAAATGCTATATTTGATGTGTCCTTCCACTTACGTTTGATTTGTAGTTTATACCCAAATTATCATATATTATGGCTGTTGCAGTCACTTCTAAGTTACAGGCAAGATTATGAAATGTCTTATTTTCACCATGCTCAGAATAAAATCTCTGACTTTAATAGCTTATTCACAATTAAAAACAAACAAACAAACAAGCCCCACTGTATTATTAAGGATGTCCTTTAACAGATTTCTACCATAAACCTTGTGTTTGAGTTCAGGTCAGTGACACGAAAATGACTATAGGATAGTTAATATTACAAGGAAATGTTTGTCATTTCATACTTGTATGAAAATATGCTCATTTTAAGCAGCCAGGAATACATGAAAAAATCATGAAAGTACCTGAGATAACTACCATTAATCCCTTTTTAAAGATATAGGCCAAAATGATCACAGTGAAGTATTTCATTTGCTAAGCATGGAATGGAGAAACATTGCAGTAACTACAGAAAAAGAAATAAATTCTTTAGTAAATCACACCTTGTATCAGCACATATTTAGTATCAGTTTCTACTAGGGTCACTCCCCAAGCAACAGGAGAACACTAGAAGTCTGTAAGCACTCCTGTGCTTTTAGTGAGCTTACTGCTCTACTGCATTTTTCTTGGGCCCAGGCCAAGACTCAGGAAATCTGTGCTCACTTCTCTTTCCTTTCCTTTCATATAACTTCCTCAAAATTGGGAATTTCTTCCTGCTACAGCAGTTATTACTGTTTCTGTTTCTTCTCCTGCTCTCTGAAGACTCTTAAAATAAATAATGAATAAAGTCCTTTCTTAAGAATTCTGCTCTCCTTTGGTGATAAGTTTTATCTGATGATCAAAGTCCTTAAGAGGCATTTATTTGGTTTGGTACTAGCCTGTTGGGCACACTGGTTGTTCTTGCTATTTACACATGCTAGGTTTTCTGTGAATACAGGCTCACAAATTGTTAACAACCGTCTATTATCAGTCCTGTGCAATTATCTTTTGGAATTTCCAATTAATTTAGAATCACAAAATCAGAATGAAATAAAAATTCAGGTTTGAAGGGACTTCTCAGGGGTCATCCAGCCCAGTCTGAGACAGCTTAGATCAGGCTCCAAATTTCTCAGGGCTTTAACTTGCAGGCAGAGAGGAGGCAAACAAGTACTTCACTCAAGATTAATGTTGCAGTTTGATGAAGTTATATACACAAAAAATATTTAAAATTGAAAGCTGAAATTCAAAAGTTATACATAAATTCCATTATACTCAAAGCATCACATGGTGACTCTGCATTTTCATTCCTCTGTCAGTCTGGTCATAGAATAGCACTAGAAACAGCATTTTTTTGTTGCTGAGGTCTCATTTTCTTAGACCATACATGCACATTTTCCACTAATCTGTTTGTTGTGGGAGACACAGGAGACTGAGGTAATGAAAATTCTTACGGACAACTAATATTGCTGAGATTTCACCCTGCTTTGCTTTGCAGCATTTTGCCTTATGAATTCTGTACTGACTAATCTGTTCCATTTCTGCAGCATGTGAGGAATCCTGTACTCTCTTCTAACAGGCACACACAATTTATTTTGGATTATTTACATGTTCTGCTTGAATGCCTAATGCATTATTATATGATTTATGGAGATACTATTTTCTAGACTTTGAAACAGATGTTATTTTCCATGCCCTTCTATTAAGAACATACTCCCTGAAATGAGCAACAATCAAACCTAAAGCTGTGTCTATTGCTAGCTGAGGGACAGCGATACTAATTCCCTGCTTGAGGATGTTCTTTCCATCCATGCCCCATATTAAAATTTATTGCAGTTTCCTGTCACTGCTAGGGAGAGCAACTACAGGGGCTCACCATGCCAGGCTGTGGGAGACTTGGAACAAAGGCAGGTTTATGTGTCTTCAAGTTAGATGTGCTATTCTGCTCCTTAACTGCTTACCTGTGTAACCAGGGTACTTGCAGGAGACTGAGACTTCTGTGGGCCTACATGTCCCTTGCAGTTTAGGTGCTTCTTAAGAAAAACAGGTATCTTTTCAACATCCTTAAAACATCCTTAAAAGTAAAAGAAAATCACAGTAAAATAACAGTTAAGTATCCCAGATAAAAATTGATATGTAGCTATTCAAGCCTAGCTGGCACTTGTATCATTTCTGCTTTGTTCTCAGGCTTGCTGTTAACAGTGTTCTTTATCCACTTTCTTGGCCCCAGTCTCTTTCCATTTCCATTGGTTGCAGGCCAGAAGGAACAGTTGTTCCTTATGAGACAGCTTTAGCAAAAAAAAAAAAAAAAAGGGGGTATTGAACTTAGATTTACATATTGTTGTTGCTTGACTCATCTCCAGAGATCACAGTTTGAGTTCTGCTTGAGTTCTTCCATAAGGAATGTTCCCTCCACCATGTCAGACTGTTTAAACCTGGCACCACCAAACACTACCTGCTGATTACAGCTCTCCAGGTACACAGAAGATAGCAGGACAAGTCCTCAGCAGTTCTTTTCTACATCTACATATTCTGTCACTCAAAATTCCAAACTGGAATTAATTGAACTGCTTTTGGAAGAGAGGAAAAACTGCAGCTTCCTGACCATCTGGATTTTAGTGGTTTTGGAGATAAACAGTGATAAAGATTCAGCATTCCTCTTGCTCTTGCTTCAATCCTTTCTACCTTCTAAGAGTATAGAGAGCCTTTGAATGTGATTCTTCATATATTCCACATTAAAAAGAAAAAAACAAAACCAAACAAATAAACAAAAAAATAGGTTATTTTTGGGGTGTTAAATGGGTTATATTACATCATGAAACATGTTTGCCAGGTTGAGTTAATGTGCACGCTTAAAGGTTCTCTTTGTGACTTGGGAAGACTGGCAGCAAAGCACAGAGTATTTTGTTTGAGTATTTGGAAGTCTGTTTTTGCATATGGCCTTTTGTTGAAAGACATATTATGGGTGGGCAAAAAGTCAGATATTGGACCTGAAACAAACTAATTTCTTGGGCTACATTTGTGTCTTGCATACTAAATATTTTTTAGGGGATTTAAAAGAAGTAAAACTGAAAATACCATCAACTAACTTCCCTTATATAGTATAGATGGTAACAGAAAATAATGAGAGTTGTTAGTATTCTGGTAATATAAAGGTTAGCGTTTTCCTGATGATAAAATCAGTCTCCTCCTAAATCCCCCATAGAAATCAGTTCCCTGGAATTTCATAATTCATGTCTCACATGAGAACTATTTTTTTTAGCAAATAAGTAAGCACAACTGTTTTAACATATTATTTAAAGTCACATATAAATATATATCATTCAGCATAGCTCCAAAACGGAATATTGCACACAAAATATCTTTTACTGCACTGCTTTGCAAAATAAAGCAGTATGATTTTTGACATGGAAACTACCCCTTTGAGTCGATCCTTTTCTCAAATTTAAGAATCATTTGAAATACATGTGAAAGACTATAAGGCCAGCCAGGTAAACAGAAAGTATTATGCGCAGAACTTGTGGACTGGAATCAAATCTAGGGTTAACTAGCCCTTCAGAATAAGAGGAATGTAGTCCTTGAATGGTTTAAAGGTGTCATATCATGACTGTTCAGTCTGCAAACCAGCTGCTACTTGCCAACTTGATCATAAAGCTATGTTTTGCTATGTATGATGGAGACCTTTATTCAATCCCCTCTGTTAATAAATTCAGCAAACATCTGATTCTAGAAAGCCCCAGAACAAAAGCAGTCAGAAGTTTCCTCTGCAGTTTTCTGCTACAAATAGACAAGGTTGCATGTGTTTCAGTGATGCTTTCTCTTGAGTACTTTTAAAGGTTACTGACAAATGAAAGGAAAAAAGAAAAACAGAACATCTTAAAGGTGAAGGGGCTAAGGATATGACTCAAAAATACTAGCCAGTGCTTTCTCAAATCCAAGGAAAACAGGAGAGGTAATTTAGCAAGAACCACTGACTTTTTTTTTTTTTTCTTTTTTCAAGGAACTAATCTACGTCAAAAGTCCCCAGAGAAGATACTACCTATGGAATTGTGTCAGACAACAAAAATAGTGGATACACAAAATAGACCTGATTAGTCATCTGCTCATCCAAAGATTACTGTTATTCTGCATCACCTTGGCTTTTTCTCTCTGTCCGTGCAATCTAAATCCAACAGACACATTTGATTTGCAGTTCATAAAGGTGATATTGCCACAAAAAGAAGCAATTCATTACTTGTGTCTTGTGTTCTGCCATTCTACCCGGATTCATTTCAAAAATGAATCCCATTTCAGATTTTTACGTCCCTATTTAGACACTTGAGGCCTCCATTTCAGAAAATACTAGCTAAAATGATTAGAGTATACACTTTGTACTAAGGAAGCATTGAAATTACTTTCAATTATCCAAACAGCTTCATGTAAGTGAGATAATATATTCAAAAGTTTTGTAAATAATGGATTTTGTTTCCAGCATTCATATCAGCAAGCAAATGTTACTAGTAATAGCATTTTCAAGCTTCTGTTACTACGCAAATAGAAGTCAATACAATGGTATTTAATGTGGAAAGAGAGCTTTATTTCTTAAACAATAGTCAAAAATGTTGGTTTTGTAAACAGCAATTCTCTTTTTACTCACTTTTCTTTTTTCACGTGTTCTGCTTAGAACAAGCAAAAAAGGGGATTTTCTTAAAAATAAAACAACAACAATCAGTCAATGACTAAGAAACCTTAAAAAGATGTAAAAATGGTTCTGAAATGAAACAATCTTTGAACACCTCACCATGTGTCCATCTTGCATTTCTTGAGACATCGGACAACATATTGGTAATTCATGACACCCCTCTTTCATGAAGAGGCACAAAGTTTCCTGTGGGACAGTCATTCTGTCTGGTAGGAAACATACAGAAAGAATGAGCAAATACAGCTAACATGCAGCATCAAGGAAAAACTCTGAGCTCTCGATCCTGAGACTAGTGTTGAGGTGGAACTTGGAGGATATGCCATCATTCAAATGCATGGATCCTGTAGACTGAGAGAAAATATTTTCCCAAAGCTCACAAGTGTTAGGAAGCCTCTTCTCAAAACCTCTTCTGAGGTTTTTCTTTCTTCTTTAAATCTATCATGACTAGTTCTGGGCCTATTATGCTTTCTTTTTCAGAAATTGATTGTTTTGACGTGACAAACTCACAGAGTGAAAACTGCTAATTAAAAAATACAGTTACAGAATCAATGATGTCTGCTTCTTCTAAAGCACAAATCTGACATGTGACCTCGGAATTCCTTGCCTCACTTTGCCACACACTTCCTGCAGGTATGACATCATTTATCTCTTGTTGTGAGGTTTAATTTATTCATGCTTCTGAAAGACTTTGGTATCCTTGAATCCTATACAAGTGTTCAGCAGTGTTATTATGAATTGAAAAGCTGCCAGTAGCTACAGAGATGATGCATATTTTCTTTCTACTCTGCCCTCCATTTCAAGCCTACTTACAGAAAACTAATGTCTTTGTTCCTGATGTGCTAAAGCATGGAGTAGACCTTGTGAGCCTACATTTTAAAGTCACTTCCAGAGTGTATAGGGGTCTCCATAGGAGAATGGCATTTCTAAAACTGCAGAATCACAGAAAGCTGGGATCTTGCCAGTAAGGCAGCCTAAATCACAAAGGATTACAGTGGCATACTGAAAAATAACTGTTCAGATATGGTGCTTGTCACTTCTGCAAAACTATGACATATGTTTGGAATCTTCTAGGAAATTAGAAAATCCCATGCTATAATCAATGCTTTGGGTGACATTTTCTTTTGCCTTGAAAATCTGCAGTAACAATTGTCTTTGCTTCAGTTTAAGACAGGAGGTAAAACAGAATCACACCAAATAGCTTTCTCTAATTTTTCAGAAGTGTTTTGTCCTCCCACAGCTGAACTGTAGTAGTACAAAATTATGGTTATCAAGTGTGAGTTTACACAATTTGTTTTTGTACCTCTATAGTGTGAAATGCATATTAACTTCACTGAATAATATTGTTATCAAAAATAGGTTGAAGCAGAGCCCTCTGTTAACTTTACCACTGAATAGTGTACTGAGGAAGATAAAATCAACACCATTTAGTGCCATATGAAAAGCAGCATGGAAAAAAAATATGATGGAAACTTTCTGTTAATAGGTATTTTTCAGAAGTCCAGACCTGGCCATCTGAATACATGGTGCTGCTTTTACTATAAACACTGCAGTCTTTGCATTTTTTTTTTTTTTTAATTTTAATTTTATTTTTTTTTTCCTTGTAGAATTAATGTCCAGGAAAGCAAGGTTTTCATCAGTAACAGAAGCATTTAGCCAGAAACTTTAAAAAATTGATTGGAAGAAAAAGTGTCACCGAGTTGGTTTACTGGGTTTACTGTCCTTTCCCTACCGCAGACCCAAGGCTGAATTCTGAGTTGTGTTACAAAAGAGTAATTTTATGCCAGTCACCATCTGTGCAGCATCACAACATTACCACACACTCTAGCATCATTCAGAATGCTATGAAGTCAAAGCTGCAAAGACATGCATCCTTGCTCCAGTAGTGAGATGTACTGATAGCACTGCTTGGAAAAGCTTAAGCAGCACAACTGATGCTTCATTCTGTTAGTGCTTCACTTATTAAAAGCAGAGTCTCATTGATGAATGTGAGGAAACGATATTACAATATGGTCTTGTAACACTGAAATAACTCATTTGTTACCTAGCGTATTACTCCATTAAGTACCAACATACCAACCAGTCACAGATATCATTCTGTAATTCTTGTTCAAACCCTGCTGTGCTTTCAAATATACCACAAAGGATGGAAACTGTGCTGTACTTCTAATGTTGGAAATTTTTCTTGCTTGGAAATATAATTAGATCTTTAAGTTTGGGACCATGAAACATTTGCATCTGGCAACAGTGATTCTGATACCTATGGATAGATTGCATAAAGCTAACTATGCTACTCCAAATTGACAGGGCTTGCAATTATGCCATCGCTAGATCTGCAAAAGCAGAGCAGGAAAGCAGTGTTTGTAAGACTGTTTTGTGCCAGATGGCACACCATGTCAGAAAAATCTATTTGAGCCCTTGTGTTCTTGCATTATAACCAGCAGATTGTCAGCTGGAGAGAAGTACAGAAAGTATGTAATTTGACTGACCTTGTCTCTGTAGACATTGATTCAGATCAGAGGATGAAACTATGGATGTTTTGACTTGGGGAGGCCATTTCCTTTTTTTCTTTTCTCTCCCATATGAGATGCGCCAATGATTCATAAGGACTTCTGCAAAACTTGCTCTGAAATGTGAATGATTTGTGAACATGAAAAACATGTCATTTTAATAAAATAGCACTCTATAGCACTGCTTCTCTATGCTATCACCTCAGGTATCTAGAAGTAAGTTTATTTGGATTGCAAAATACCAATTACAGCTTTATTTATTTAAATGATTGTATGCTAGGAAACATCTTTTCAGACTGTGATCTTGAATTTAAACTTCAGATACAAAATCAGGCTGCTCTGTAAATGACCTGAAAAGTTCCTGGAGAAACCTCTTCAGTGTGAAGACCCAAAGCACGCTGTGTCCTAACAGTGGCTAGAGGGTGCAAAACTTTCAGTTGCCTTCAGGTTATTTCATCAACTTTCAGTCAGTAACTGAAAATTAGGTAGTGCTAAAAAAATCAGCTCATTCTGCTTCCCCGCCAGCACATCTTGCTTAAGTGCACGCTCTTTAACTTCACCTTGCTCAGACTGTCCATTACTGTCACGGCTGCACCTTGGTTGAATTCTAAGAGAGCCGTACCTTGGATTCAGCAAAGGTTTGTTGAACCCAAGATATTTCAAATGAAATACTTGAGAATCAATGAACCGATGTTTTCTAACTATGAACAGCAACATATTATTATTGTTATTAGTTATTATTTTACAGAAGCCAGCTAAAAACAAAACGAAATGTGGGGTCATCTGTTAAACCAGTCACTTATGCTTATTCCTGCTTATTCCTGTGAATTACTAATTTTTCAACCCAAACCAGTGAAAACCAAATTTCATGAAATAATGGCAATTAAATAAATAATGCAATTACATAAAGCAAGAAATAATTGCATTTACAATAAACCTTTATTATATCCCCTCATTTCTTCCAGTGCTTTAATTTTTTAAAAGTCATCTGGACTGTTTTCCAGGAAATATGGGGCACCTATTATTTTTATTTTTTTATATCTCACTCTTTATGACTAGAATAATGCTGCAAATATTTTTAAGCTTCCTTTCAGTCTGGTAAATGTTCACGATTAATCCAACTTAGGAAACCAACCTACAGGTATAGCTGTCCCCTGAACAGGAAGCAGGTAAATACAGAAAAGCTAGTCTTACATTTATATCTTTCCAAATGCTTTCCAAGAAAAAGTATTTATTAGGATAGATGGAAACTTCCAATATACATTACTGTCAATGTTGTTTTAATTCATGTCCAAATGTTTCACCTTGTCAAGCAATTTTCATTTCATTTTTGTTTTAGTAAGCAGTTAAACATTGAGTGAATAAAGGCCTTTTTTATATATGTGCTTCCCTTAGGTCTCTAGACCTTTTTCAGTTAATGAAAGTCTATATCATGCAGTGAATTAATGACTGAAAGAATGAAACCAACTTCCATCACTGCGCATTGTTACCCTGCAGGCAAAGCCAGCGTGAAGGACATTCATTTCATCTAGCTTTGGGTCAAGTTTTATAGTTGCAATATTTAAACGATAGTAAGTAAAATGATTTTAATGGGAGCTCTGAACATGGCACACTTGCATGCCAAATCTTTATTGAAATACAGTGATTATATTTTGCTCACTGTTATAGTGCTAAGGTGATTATTATATATGATGCCAAAATACTGTGAAGCATTTTGCTTTGCCATTTTTTTTCTTTTTCTTTTACTTTTTTTTTTTTTTTTTCTAATTTATGTTCCTGAACCCACTTTTAAAAAGTCATTAACCTTTCTCTCACTAACTCTTACACTCCTAATCCTTTGGTTCCCATTTACTATAAATGAATTAAATATTTTTTTTTTTTTTTTTTTTTTTTTTTCGTTTTTCATTTCATCCCATCAGTGGTTATTTTCCTTTTCATTTTTTTTCTTTAGATCTATGTAGCTTACTCCAAGCTTACTCATCTCTCTTGTTCTTCCCACTAAGATAGATCTGTAATTTGATCCATATGCCATTCCCCCCCCATTTTTATACTCCTGTTTCTATTTCTATAGGAGTACATCTTAATATTTGCATATTTTAAATATGCTACTCTATCTATCTTATGCAAAAATAAACTCTGCCCATGAAGCACTTTTGAGACCCATTGTAAAAATATTTCCAATTATACAAAATAAAATTGAGTATTGTTTCTGTAGACAATTGTGTGTTGAAAGTCATAAATGTACTGTGGATCACCATACACTTAAAAAAGGAAAATACTTCTATCGTTGATTTTCAGGTTTGACTGAAATCTTGTGTTGGATTCTCCACATCCTTTCTATTGAAAGAATTCTACACATCCTTTGAAGCTGCTAGTCTCCCACGTCTTCCTTGACCATCCCTGCTCTAACAAAGGATGTGGTTCTGATCCCTATTCTTTCAAGATACAAATTCAATGCTTTACCCCTTTCTTAGTATCTTTGCCTGTTAACTTTCTGTGACTAGAAAGTTGTACTTAGTTGTCAATGAACACATGATCCAGCGGACTTTTCTTCAATTACTGTTTAAACTCATTTGTCTTTTTATTTATTTTTTATTATTTTGCTGTCCATTTTTTACTTATGACTTTGTCTTTTACTGCTCTGCTCCTTAAGCATCCCCACAAAAGCAAGCATTGGAGCCCCTCAGCGTAAGCTGAAGATCAAGCTTTTAAAATGAACATTTTGTAAACAGATTAATAATGGACCTGCTGTCAAACAGCTGATCTGCTGACAACTTTCAAATATTTTTGTTTATTTCATGTCTGGAACCAAATATAGTATGACTAAGTACCTTATTTTTTCCACATTTGAAAGGCAATGCCGTTTACAGGGTACGGACATTTAAGGGCAAATTGGCTGGGTCAAACCAAAGTAGCTCTTGTAGACCAGTATCCTGTCACTAACAGTATCCATAAACTGGCTGCCTAGGAAGCAGGAATAAGGTGGACATATACTTTTCCCTAATATTTTCACAGACTCTGCACCTGAAGAATCCTTTTCAGCTCGGGGATTTCCAAAGTCAGCTATATTTTCTGTGTACTCAGCCTCAGTGTGCTTTTCCTCTATAAACCTGTCCAGTCTTCCTCAGAACCAATATAAACTTGGAGCATCCACAATATCTTCTGGCAAGGAGTTGCACAGCTCTATTACCTAATGCATTATTTATTTTATTGCTTTGAAACTGGATCCAGTTAGCTTCTTCTTCTTATTATTATTATTTTTTAATTGTTTCTTATAGTTCTTGCATTGTAAAAGACGATGAATAGCTGGTATATGTCCAGCCTTTTCATTATTCATTATTTTGGACTTTTATCGTATTCCTCCCTATCTTTTTCTCAAAGAGAATGGTCCTAGTTCACTTAATTAATCCTAGTAAGAAAGTTATATTTTGATCATCCCTGAGCTCTTCTCTGAACCTTTTGCGTACTGTTTCTTTTTTTTCTTTTTCTTTTTTTCTTTTTTTTTTTTTTTTTTTGATATAGTAGATTAAGGGCCAGAATGAAGAACCATACTATGGGATTTGGATTCTTTCGACCCTTTACTGTGCCAATACTCTACTTCTATAATAATAACAGAGATTTCAGTCTGATTTGTAATCTCTGTATTTTGTTCTCCTCATCTTTAAAGCAGGGATAACACAAAATACTTCTCTCACAAGATTGTTAAGGAGATAAATGGGATTTTTTTTTTTTTTTTTTTTTTTTTTTACTCTTATTGATGTAAGGAACACTCTTTGTATTTCCACTGCCTGCTGGACCAAGAGACAAACTGTTCTAGGAAGTGCCTAAATAGCACAGCAGAATGGCATAGCTCATATTTAAAGACATCTCTGAAAACGTAAGATTTCGAGTGCAGTATAGACTGAAATTTTGCTATTAGAGTAAGAGACTTTTTGTTTTGTTTTGTTTTTTAAGGAAAAGGCCCAGCACAACAGAAGCCCCCAGAACATATTTCTCCTGGAATGGGTGGCAGGCGATGAAAGCTTCTTCATAATTATTGACTGTAATTTCTACAAAAATAGCAAGTACTGGTAATAAATATATTTTCTGAAACTCAGTTACAAGATAGTTTTCTAATCTTTTGTATATGATGAAACAATATAGAAAGAACTTCATTGTGTTACCATTTGTGCAGTAATTTCTCAGTTTCTCATTCTCAAAGTCATATTAAAGCTATGTCTTTAGCTAATCTTCAACAACTGTAAGAGTGTAACTGAAAGACTAGATAAATCTAACCCATGGATTGGCTTCACTTGATATTGGGTGTGTAGCTTTGGAAATGTTGGTGTTGAACATTAAAATTGAAAGGAGAGACATTGTCATTTTTAATGTATTTTAATGTATATATGCAACAGCAATGAAAAGCAAGCAGCTGCTGTTGTGGATCACAGTTACCATAGCAATGCCTTCCCATAGTCACTCTGAGATTCATTTGTAATAATAGTGGCTTTCGTAAAGAAGAATGAAAAAGTTGCCAACAGCATTCATGTAGTTCCCTGTATTATAGATTTTCGCTGTTTATAATAAGATAACTTCATTAACAGACAGACAGCCACCAATGAAAGAACACAACTGATAAATTAGAGAGTTGTTTTTAGTTCTTTTCTTGCAATCTGAATAATTACTTGTAAAATAATCCTTTGAAATCAGTAACATCAGGCCCAAGCCCATGTCCAATCAGTAATCTATTAATGTAGTCTTATCAGGTTCATGTGTGACATATGAACATATGTCACCTGACATACAAGGCAATACAAACCGAGTAACTTTCAGGAGTGCAACATTTTCATGCCATGACAACTCTGATTTCTAAAAAACAAAACTTGCAAATTGATCGTTCATTGGTATGCAGGAAGAAAAAGTAGTAATAATAAAAAACCCTCTCCGCAGGCAAACCCGAAAATCCATGTTAAGCAACGACATACATTTAAACAAATGGAATTTATCAGGTGCTATGTAATGCACATAGAACTGACTAAACAAAATCAAGCTACAGGCTTCAAAATTCCCATGAGAAACTAATTAAAACAGACTTCAGACAACAACATAAACACTGCCACCTTATTTTTACAAAAAGAATTTCATACTGCATGAAATTAGAATAAAAACAGATGTTGACTTTCAAGGATAAAAATAATGATCATTGATTTATACTTGAAAATGTGAGGAAGGGAGAATTTAAAAATGCTTTTGCAGATTTTGATATTCAAGTTCGGTGCTGTAATCAGCAAATGTGCATATCATGATGATAAAGCACATTTGCTTGATGTTGATTCAGCAAAATAACATAACGTTATTCAGCTGTTCAAAGCCAGAATACTTAGCAAATAAAAGGAAAAAGAAATTGAGGAAAAATGCCAAACTGCTCCTGCTCAAGGCAAAAATTCTACAAAGCCAGTATATCCGTGTTATGTTCCTGCACATACAGTATGTTATGGGCATGGAATTCAAGTCAATTAGAGACTTGCTGATTATTTATAGAAAAAAGTAACCTTATCACTTATCAATTTTGCATATATAGACAAATAAGACACTATTTTACTGGAATTGTTTGAATGAAGGATACAACCTCCCACTTCTCATGTAACAGATTAACCTACAACACCTTCTACATGGTATTTTTTTCCAGAACCACATACTTAGTTCAATTTGCTATACAGTAAATGGTACAATACAGTAAAAGAGTTCTTTAATCCACCGAAGGTAGAACACAGAATAGAGGTTGAGCTACATATCCTCAGACAGCTGTGAACAACCTTCCTGGTCACTGAGAAAACTGAGATAGACGGCTGGATGCACAAATAGATTATGCAGCTTAACTGTATATCCAGATTTCTGCAAGTATGTTATGTTCTCTTTTCTGCCTAGAGATCAAATCTAAAAGATGTCTGAGGATATTGAATGTAGATATCTGTAGATATCATCCAATGTAATACTGCAAAAGACTCAGAAGTTTCAGGCATGCCCATTGCAGCCATTCCCGTGACACATGCTTCTGAGCTCTGTATGTGGTCAGTCTGATGCACAGCATGGAAATAAGTGAACTGATTATAAAGGTGCAGAACTTGCACTAGCTCTTCTTCTGAGCACGTCTGTCAGACTTGCCTGGTTAAAGCCGCAGTTATCCCTATTTAGAAAGTGGCAAAATGATGATGTGACTGAATGTGGGAATAAGTCTAGTTAAAAAAAAAAAAAAAAAAAAAAAGACCACTTACATTAAAGGTCTGTGCATAACTCCAACACGAAATTGTGATGGGAGACATCTGTGGAGCTAGCAATAACAGTTAACTGTTAGAATGATCCTTCACAACACGGAGCAAACTGAGACCTCACTGCTGATCTACTGCAAAGACCTGTGTGTAAACTCACTCTGCATCAGAGATCTTCGTGCACTTGCTCTGCACTAGTGGTATGCATTTTCATTCTAGTCACTGGAATCTTTGATGAATTACGTTGTCATATATAATGAAGTCTTCACAGGAAAAACACTGTAGTTTATTTTGAACTTAGTCAGAAGAAAGCAACTCTAGAAAAACAGAATTTGAAATGCATGTATTATAGTGCATTATCTAGTTTGTTTTGCATTCCCCTGCTCCTTGAAATGGAATCCCCTCCCCTCTTGAAATGGCTCATTCACAGATCATGCTTTTTAAATTACAAGCTCCATATATCATTCCCAAATAATATATTTTTTTTATCAAGTGCTCTTCCTCCTTTGCTTTTCCTTAGTAACTCTGCCTCTACTTTTTTGCTTTTCAGCCTTACGCAAAATATGTAATCTGAATTACAGCCACACTGTATAAAAAGGCAGCCTCTACCTTCCTTTATTCCTCAGAAAGTATCCCAAGTATCCCCAAAGTCTTCTACAAATACCAATGAAACCAGAAATATTAGCAATTCTTATGTAGCTCAGAGCAAGTTTTTTTTTTTTTTTTTTTTTTTTTTTTAATTGTTTTTGTTTTTTAAAGCAGCATATTTATTTATGGATTTACAATGCAAAAGGCCTTAAATGCACTACATTGTTGCTGGAAAAAAAGTATATTTAACAGATTCTTTGTACATAAAATGATGTTTTCATCTAGTAAAGACTAAAATGTTCAGAACTAAAACAAGACTAAACATTCAGAAGAATCAAGCTGTTTCTCTATATCCGAGGAAGAAAGCTGGAGAAATAAGAATCAAGAAAGCAATGTATAACTAAATGTTAATTCAATGTATTTGTTTATATCTGGATTTCTTAGTGACTTCATAGACAAGTTCCAGTAAGTATTGGTAGATTAAAAAACAAACAAAGCAAAACAAAACAAAACAAAACACTACCAGCGTGTAAAGAAGACTGACCATGTTTGGCTACTGAAATTGGAGTTTATATCCAGAAAAAAATCAGCTCAGCTTTCAGGATTAGTGTGTCCATAGTAAAGACCTGAGTTAGCGTAACCTGTATGTATATATGTACGTATACGAGTAAATAACATATATATACATATTTGTTTTCTAATAAATTCATAGTTTTGTAGTCAAGATCTTGCTGATTGGATGATTTGACCCTACAGATTTTAACAAGGCATGGTGAATGAGATATGGTCGTGCCTGCGGTGCAAGTTCACTGGACGTGGTCAACGACATCTGTGTGATGGATGCCTGGAGCTGTTTCTACACGTATAAATTACAAATCTCAACATCAAAACAGCACACAGGGAGTTAAGTGCATGCTAACGTAAAAATACAAACGTAATACTCCAGATAGTAAGTGTTTGAACGTATGCACCGTGGAAATGAAGTAACGCAGACATCCATCGCGCTGCACTGCCCCGACACCGGCCCCTTGTCCCTCGTGCACCTTTGGGGCCGAGCAGCTGTGCGGTGCCCGGGAGGCGCAGAGGACGGGCTGCCGCCCCCTTTTCAGTCACAAACTGGAGGAGCCGTCCAGTCCTGGACAGCCGCGAGTTTTGGGGCCCCCGTCGTTTTGTGAGGACAAGCAGCGGGAGCCGGCGGGGGGAAGCCGGCGGACACCACCCCTCTGCCGCCCCCTCGGGGCGAGCCGCGGCCCAGCCGCCGCTGAGGGGCAGCGCCGAGCCGCGTCGGGACAGGCGGCGACGGAAACGGCGACAGCGGGGGCCGAAAGGGGTCGCGTTAAGGGCGGCTGACGATCTCTGACCCTTCCTAACCGGGACCGAGGGAGAGGGCGGACAGCAGCAGCCAACGACATGGCGCCCGCCGTGGCCGCCCCTCCGCCCCCTCCTCCCGCCGGAGGCGGGCCCCGCCCGCCCCGCTCCCCCCCGGGCCCCGCCCGCCCCGCTCCCCCCCGGGCCCCGCCCTCAGGAAGCAGCGCGCACCCCAGGCGCGCGTCACGTGCAGCCAACCGCCGCGGCCGCCGCTCCCCCTCCGAGGCCCCGCCCCTCCCCCGGTGGGCGGGGGGAGGAGGAGGAGGAGGAGGAGGCGGCGGAGGGGGCCCCTCGACGGCGGCGGCGCCGCGGCCCCTCCCCGTGGGCGTGCCCCGCCGTGGCGGCGGGCTGCTGGCGCCGCCCCCCGCGCCTGCCCCCCGGCGCCCTCCCCCGCCCGCCGTCCCCTCAGTAACTTGGCCGCCGCTCGTCGGGCGGGCGGGCGGCGAGGCGGCCGGTGTGGGTGCGGCGGGGCTGAGGGAAGGCGGGGGGGGAAGCGGGAGGGCCGGGGCCCGGCTCGGCTCGGCTCGGCTCGGCTCGGCTCGGGCCGGGACGATGCTGCGGCTGGTGTCGCTGAAGTTGGGGCGGCTGTACCGCTACGTGAAGCTGGCGGTGCTGGGCAGCCTGGCGGCGGCGCTGGTGCTGAACACGCACTCGCTGCTGGCCTCGCTGCAGCGCAACGAGCTGGCGGAGCGGCGCTTCCTGCAGCTCAATAAGTGCCCGGCCTGCTGGGGCACCAGCTGGTGCCGCAAGTTCCTCAACGGGCAGCTGCGGCTGGAGAGCTGGGGCCGCCTGCGGCTCCTCGACTTCTTCAACGTCAAGAACGTGTACTTCGCCCGCTACGGGGAGCCCCGCGAGGGCAGCCGCCGCGTCGTGCTCAAGCGCCTGGGCTCGGCGCAGGAGCTCGCCGACATCGACGCCAAGATCTGCCGCCGCGCCACCGGCAGGGGCCGCTGCGACCTCCCGCAGGCCCTGCACGCCACCGAGTTCGCCAGCCTCAACGGCGACGTGCGGCTGCTCACCCCCGACGCCGTGGAGGGCTGGTCCGACCTGGTGCACTGCCCCTCGCAGCGCCTGCTCGACCGCCTGGTGCGCCGCTACGCCGAGACCAAGGACTCGGGCAGCTTCCTGCTGCGCAACCTCAAGGACTCGGAGCGCATGCAGCTGCTCATCACCCTCGCCTTCAACCCCGAGCCGCTGGTGCTGCAGGTGGGTGTCCCGGGGCCCCCCGAGCCCTTCCCGGCCGGGGGGGTCGCAGCCCAGAAGGAGCACCGAGCCGGCGTGCCCTTGCCTGCGGCGACACGCTTTATATCCTCGAGTTAAGGGGGCCGATGGCAGACGTACAGTAGTGGGGTAGGCAAGGCAAAAGGGTAGGCAGCTTTACAAAACGTTCTAAATGTCGGGGTTTAATCGCGTTTTTGATTTAAAAGCTTACGACAGACCACTGTGCTCCGTGGCCCTGCTCGCTGCTCCCCTCTTACACCGGGCAGTGCCCCTCTGGGCTTCACGTTTCAGCGCCCAGCGCTGCTGGGGGATCTCCGAGCGTGCTGAGCGTAAGTTTGGGTTCAGCATTGTTCTGTCCAGCTACAGAGCCATCCTCGCTTCTATCCAGTTCTTTTGTTCAAAAGAGCATTTGTGAGAGCATCACTGCATGATTGCTGTCATGAACATCTGCTGCTTCTCTAGGGAGACAGCCAAGAAATTTAAAGTGCCCAAAATTTTAATGCTGCGGGCTTTGACCTCCAGCAGATTTGCCTATCGATTCATT
The DNA here is from genome assembly GCA_011076525.1 of Nettapus auritus. Lineage (NCBI taxonomy): Eukaryota > Metazoa > Chordata > Aves > Anseriformes > Anatidae > Nettapus > Nettapus auritus. The sequence continues at coordinate 1,730,518 of CM021773.1, read as the reverse complement.
TTTAGAGAGTATGTTTATGAGCTATAATTAATTAAAAACATTTTTGGCTAGCGTGCCTTTGGCCTTCTGTGTACGGCTCTTGAGGTTTGTTTGCAAAGTTCCCAGCCGACCTCTCAGTAGACCAGGGGTACAGCGTGTCTTCTCTTCTGCTCTCATGTTGCTCCAGAGCACTGCGAATAAGGAAACTCCACTTAAATGAGAAGACTAGAATTTCTTAGCTTTGCTGAGTATATTTGGAAACTTCTTGAGAATGGGTTTGTTTTGGCTGTGGTTCATACAGCGTACGGTTTAGGTTTTGAACGTGTGTTCCAGCATTCAGAGCGTACACCTAGGTGGCTGCAAAATAGCTCTGCATGTTTCTTCTGAATTTGCTGGGGTATTGCAGCCGTTAGGGACAAAGCTTGTGGCAGAGTGGCATCGCTTATTGTTGCGGTATGCCTGAAAGGCAGCAGGCAGCACTGGCTGATTCCTGTCAGCTCCTTGATAAGGTGTGGATGAGCCCTGAGGCTTTCAGGCAAATTTGTTGAAGTGATGAAAGTCTTTGGACGCAGAACTTAACAAGGGCTTTCTTTGCTCATCAGAGCAGGTCAGATTAGTGGGAAGGAAGGCAGCTTTTACTGATCTGGAGTGTGGTCAAGTTCTGGCACCTCTAATCAAATCAAAAGTGCTTTGCAGAGTTGGAAATTGGGATGAATAGCCACAGCCTGGAAAGCATTTTGAGGGAACTTCAAACCAGCTTTGTGCATTGCAGAACTTGTAAAGTTAATGTGTTCTCCAGAAGAGTGTTTGGAAACTTCGCTAATGGGTAATGAAGGCTTTAATGTCTTTCCTTGACTGGGAATGAAACACCTTACCTATACGAACTGGAATTAATTTTCCTCATTTATGTAACACAGCACTCCTTTCTCAGTCTCCACCAGATGGGTACGTAAGGGATGGATAATTCTCTGTTATGCAGCTTCATAAGATGCGAGGCACTGTCTGAGAGGCGAAGTTACTGTTCGGAAGTGATAACTGGTGATTGAGGAGTTTGCTTGTCTTTGTACACAAGATACGTGAAGCATCTTAAAGGTATACTTCCTGCAGTATGCTGAGGGCACATGTTGTTGTGTGAATGAGACCTGGAGGCTTCTTCTAAAAATTAGCTGTTTCTAAGAAAGGAAGCCTGCATGATGTCGCATGAAGAATCAGACTTTAATTACAAGGAAAAAATAAAATAAAATTGATGTGTAAAATTGGTGCTTCTCTTTGGCACCACTAAGTACAACGTAAAGTATTGCCATTTTTTTGCCCGGAGTTTTTCAGGAAGCACTGCTGTGACTTAAACAACTGTGAATGGAAGTTTTGATTTAGGCGTGGAGATAACTTCTTAACTCTTGATGCTCAGTGCATTCAGGTTTGTGTCAATCAGTGCATAGGAACAACCAAATATAAGTAGACGGTGAATTTAAAGCTAGGTATTTGACTGAAAAAGTCACTTTAATCATCTACTAGACCTAGTAAAAATGGATTTTTATTGAAGACTGGGATTTTACCTTGAAGCCTGTTTGGAATATGGATAGTCCTGAAGTGGTGCTTATAAAATTCATATGGTCACAAAAGCTTTTCCTCTAGTAAGTTTCAGATGGGGCTTTAACCTCACCTGGTATGATAGCATGCTATTGTTCTGTTACAAGGCTGTGAACAGTTGTTACAAAAAAAAAAAAAGGCAAAACAAAAACCAGTTTTATATAAATTACTTATAAATTACTGTGATCCTAATTCAATATTTTTATTTTAATAGCCTTCCTGTTAACAGTCATTATCCACACTTGTTAAACAGTTGCATAGGTGTACGCAGTGAAGAATTCAACCCCTTTTTGGCGTTTTACTTTGTGAAGCAAATGGAAGGACAGCTGCATTTTCATTTGGTACAGTTTATATCTTTTCTGTGTGTTAAATTACCATTTTTACTTTGTAAAATCTCACAAAACTAGTTAGTACTTACGTCCTTCCACATTTTTAATCTGAATTCACTTTGAAATCAAACAACCTGCATGCAAGGATTTTATTCTTTATCTATCTATCTATATTTTAAGCTCAACATGTAGGTGGTTAAGATTTAACTTCTGACAGGCTTGGGGTTTTCCTTCCTGTTTCAAATAATCCTCTCCTACAATAAAGGCAACTACTTAGAATATTTGTGTTGCTTTCAAAGAGAACTTAGTCTACCCGAACCTTGCTGTTAGAAGTAAAGAAAATACTAAATAATATTGTTGTCTTTGTTTCCAGCTATAGAAGGTGGTTGTGAATTGTAGCCAGTGTATTAATGCGGCCTTTTCTCCAACTGTAGCTTTTATCGAGGTTGTGTTTTCTCTGCAAAGCTGTTCATAATTGAGATTCTGTAAAGGAATGATAGTGAATGTATCTATTGCATATATAATCTACAAGTCTCAGACAGTTATTTTTCCAACTTTAATAACAATTCCAAGACCTATATGGAAAATAGCTGTATTTCTGCATTGTATACATTGTGTAATTCATTGCTCTGCCCTCAGATATACATTAGGGTTTCTAGATACTTAAGCGTAATAGCTTAATTCTTCTCTCAGCTTCTGATCATCACTTATTCCTTGTGTAGAGACCAGCTGTACACACGTTCCACGTATTGTAGCTCTCCATGAATACTCTGTTGCCACATAGCAGTCTTCAGATTTCTGTCATTTTTTTTTTTACTTCCTTTTGTTCCAGTAAGATCAATAATTGGCATCTGACAAACATTAAAACATGAACTATATAAAGCAGCATTCTAGCCAGGGGTTTTAGAGATTTACTTTTCTGGTCCGTACCTAACTCGGTATGAGTTATGTCCCCAAGCCATACATAACTCAGTAAGAAATGAATTCTTCTTGCCTTGGGTTTCCCATTTATTTATTTTATCATGCAGCAGTTCTAGCAGTAGGCTTTCTGTAGCTCTAGTCTAAATACAGCGGTAGAATGCCATCCACTTTTAGTGCTTGGTGCCTTTTAAGCTTTCTTCATGATTCAATTTTGGTGTTTCTGACCGATAATTGTTACGTTAAGTACCAAACAGAGGTTTCAAGGCACTTAACCACACTACCTGGTGTGTACTATACAGGCTTGCAGTACTTGATTTGTTTCCCGGCTCATAGATATCCAGTACTTTGACATACCTAGTAGCACTTAGAGGAAAGTGTTCAACATTTTGATATACTGAATGCTGATTCGTATGAAAAAGTTTAAAACCTCTTTGCCTGAGACCAGTTGTTACTAGTATGTGATGTAATCTATGGTTGATTTGAGTTTTTTGATTTGATCACTTGCCATTTCCTATATTATTCAAATTTAAAAGTTCATTGAAGCATGCACGTGTGCTCACACACATTACACCTGCATACCAAACCCCGAAATGCCAGTATTGTCCATTTGTTTCTAGAATATCTGATGTGGGGGGGAGCTGTGGTTTCTTTCCCTGCATTATGGAGATGAGGCTTTGTTTTAGTCCCCCACATTTTGCAAATTTCCTTCAGAAAAAAGGGCAGGCCATCTCTGCTACCAGTTCTTTGCAGTGATGCATTCCAGGCTCATCACTGATGAGAAATAGATAGTACTCATTGTCTGTTGCAAACTTAATCTGAACAAACTTGTATGGACTACAGGATAGTTTGAACAGGTAACAGCCACTCACAAAATTCATTTTTCTTCACTAAGATTCTTGCATTTAATCATTATTCATCCCTTTCCTTGAAGAAATGACATTTTCTACTGAAACTATGAAATACACCTTTTATAGTTCAAGTGTGTTCAGCTTGATCATTGAGCATCTTCTGAGTGGGTTTAGATGTAGAGTTGTCTGTGTGGTTTTGTTCCATGGTATGTAAGTTAAGCCAGTAACTGGTTGAAATGTGTGAAAATCGAACAGAAGTCAAATAAATGAGAGGAACCTGGTTTCAATGGGATTCCTAATATTTCGATGAAACAAAATGCGCACTTCACTGCGTGCCTGTATGTGTAGGCTATCTCTCTGTATAGCCTGTGCAAACACAGCAGGTGCACAAGCGCTCAACTTCTGTGGGAATTTCAGAAATATTAAATAATTTGGTGTATAGTTGAGAATGAAATGTTTTTCATCACACTCGCATTCACAAATACATTAAATATATAGCTTCTAAAAAGGATCAGTTCAGATCTAACAAAAGAAAGCATCTGTTTCTAGAATATGCTTTCTAACTTCCTATTCATCTGAAAAGTTTCCCAGTAAAATCTGCTCTCCTGGCCTGCGTGGCTCCGGAGCTGGACTTATTTGCCTTGGTGACTAATGCAGCCCTCCGTTTGCACTGCAGAATCAACAGCGCTTTGTGAGAACTAACTCTTTCCTTTTGAGGAAGAGCATATTATTTAAATTCCACTTGCTGTGCCAGCTTGTGCCTGGGCAGAGGTTGGTAAGATAAGTTTAGCAAGCGTGTTATGGAGAGGTAGTTTTGCCATCAAGCCTTCAGAGGTGTGACAGGTAGTAAGCAGTCTCCTTTGTGTGTTGCATATTTGCATATATTTTTTACCTTTCATCATATTTAAGGTGTAGTTCTTTGTGGTTTTGTTTTTAACATGGAACTCAACTTTATATGAAAATTGGTAGTGACATCTTCTAGAGTAGTTTTGACAATGAAAAGTTTTTTTAGATGATACGGTGAAACAATAGCTCAAAGATTACAATTGTCATGAGCTGTGCTGTTTTTTTTTCTTTGGATTTGATTATTAAGGTGAATTATATGCTTGATTACGATAAACTATTATTCTTTCACGTGTCTAATTGCAAGCGTTTCTGTGTTACTGCAAGTTACAATAGGCCTTATCAGCTTCAAGCTGCTCAGTCTTTCCTGCATGATCTAATTCACAGCTCTGAGCATTCAAAACCAGTGGCAGATTTGTCTGTCTTCTCGTGTTTAGACAGATGGAAGTGAGGAAGACAAATGCATTAATAGTGTGTTTTATGCTTGGGTGAAATGATAAATTCATCCTATTAGTTCTCAATATTTCTTCCGAGACCGAGACTGCAGCATATCTTTTTTAAAGACGTAAGCGTGGTATTATTCTTCCAGGAACAAAGCGTCCTTTGTACCTCTGACAGGGTTTGTTTAGGGTTTTAAGGCTTGCTTGCTGAGACATCTTGTAGCTCTATTTAGGGCACCAAAAGTACTTTTGGGGTATGTGACTCTGGGAACCGAGTAGCAGGAGTTCTGTTGTATTAATTGTTTTCCATCTTTCTGTTAGACAATTATCCATACTGCTCATTGAATAAAGATGACAACTTTTAATGAGGGAAAACTTACTAAGCTACGTAGTTGTAGCTTTTCTTGTACGCTACTACTGTATTTTTAAACACTTAAAAGCATAATTGTCCATGGTTTCTGTGACATTTGTGTGTATATTCACAGAGAAAATCTGAGTGGGTGTCTCAGAATTGCAGATTCATTTATCAGATGGACGTTTCTGACTGAGCAAGAAGATAATTTTGATCTTAAGTGTCAAATGCAAAGTTTTAAGTCTTCAAATTGCATATTGAAGTACAAAAAGATCTGATCAAATGTTTATACTACTAATAATTTGAGAATTAAAATAAGAACTATGTTGTCCATTACTCTACAGAAGCATGGGATTTTGGGCTGGTATCTGTTAAGCTTTTTGTTTCTAAATGCAGTTTGTTTGTGGAAACCATGTTCAACAACCATACAATTTTGTGTTCATGTCTTAGTGGCTTTCAAAATACATTTAAAATGTATTACATGTAATACATTTTAAAAAAAATATCATGTTAAGTTAGTTGTAATTTTAAGCAGAAAAATGCTTTCAAAATAGTGAAAAAAGTTAAGACGATGAGACCTGCGCTCCAATTGATATTCTTGTCAAATTCACTGAGTGAATGTAAAACTGCTGAATAGGGCACTTGAACATATTTTTATCCCCTTCTTTGGCTACTGACTTGGGTAATGAAGTGTAGATGTGGCTGTTACATGCCAGTTGGAAGGGAGCCAGCACAGAGATGTTGTTTGTACATGTGCAGATGTTGGCAGGATTCCCTGTACTCCTCTTGTCAAAAGATCTTTTTATTGCCACAGAGTTATAAATATATGTGTGTAACAGTACGGTGTGGGGATACTTTGCTGGTACTGTTCGGGAGGTTCACTTCTAAACAAACAAAACTGATGCAAGAATTTCTTGTTTGAAATGAAATTTGGTGTACTCAACACAGGAAGCGTAATAGATGTGTTCGGAGGTAAGTGTGCCTTGGTGACTAACGCTGTGTGTTTAAATTCAGTTTAAGCCATTACATAAATCCCTGCTGCTGATGAAAAGAAGCGGTCCTGTTAGCTCTTCCTCTTCCCCGCACCTAGCCGTGGAGGCCTCCCTCCGTGCCCTTTCCAGCAGCAGCACAATGTGATGGGAGCTGCCTCTGGCTGCTGGTCCAGCTGAGCATCAGCCCGGCGAGCAGCAGCTGTGCTACCCTCCTGGTGGCACCCAGGAGGAGATGGAAGTGGATGTGTCTGATGGACTGGGAGGAACATAAACCCCTTCCCTTACCGTGGGAGCATGGCCCTAGTTGTGTTCACCTGCTTGTGACTGAGCTTGTGTTTGGGAGGAGAGGCAGAGTGGGACTGGAATATAGGAAAGGAGAGGGGTGGAAGAGAAAAGGAGTAGGGTGGTCCGAAATCATACCTAAATACAAAGATTTAGGTATTGTTGCTTGTAGTACTTTGATTTATTGCACTAAGTTGTGCTAAAATGGAACAAAAACATCTTTTCAGGCAGTGTATTGTTTTAGTAGATGTGTATAAAGCACCAGTAAATAAACATAGTTGATAGAAGAGTGTGTGTGTTTATGTATGTACATAACGTACATGACAAGCTCAACACATGCATTTTACCTCAGGTCCTCAAGCTCTCCTCTTCAGTAGTCCATCAATGTGTTTTGCTCATGTAAATATATTGTGTTGTTTTTCTTTCCCTTCCAAACTTAGAGGTATGTGGAGATTAATTTTTGCTAGTGTATATGTACGTTTACAGGTGTTTCTCTCTAAATTTAATTGAACAACCTGTTCAAGTACAAGCTGTTCTGTATTAATGAAAATTTTAAATGTTTCTTTCTATTTCTAGAGTTTTCCGTCTGATGAGGGTTGGCCGTTTGCAAAGTACTTAGGAGCATGTGGAAGAATGGTGGCCGTCAATTATGTTGGAGAAGAGCTGTGGAGCTACTTCCATGCACCCTGGGAGAAACGAGTGGATCTGGCCTGGCAATTAATGGAAATAGCTGAGCAGCTGACAAATAATGACTTTGAATTTGCACTCTACCTCCTTGATGTCAGCTTTGACAACTTTGCAGTTGGACCAAGAGACGGGAAAGTGATCATTGTGGATGCAGAAAACGTTCTGGTAGCAGACAAAAGGTTAATCAGACAGAGTAAGTCACCTCTTACTTTGCCTCTGTGACTCGTGTTTCTTTCTCTGTGAGCACCATATTAAAAGTATGTGTAGGTCCTAAAAATAAATAGATAAACAAAAATTTGTTGGCTTCACAAGTTAAAATACTAGTTAACAAACTAATTGGTTTTCTTCTACAATTACACTACTAATTAGCTTGACCAATTTGTCAAATTTATGAAGCTTTGATTTTACCTGAATTTGATTTAACATGATTTAATTAACATGTCCTGTTAATCTCTGTAATCCTGTTTAAATGGAGAGGTGGGGGTGGGAGGAGAAGTTCAGAACAGACTTAGACAATCAGATGGGCGGATAGATAGACAGATGGGCTGCCTGGCCGACTTGCCTGCCTCAGCTGAAATAGGGTCCTTTTGGCTTTTCCAGATGCCTGTAAGAAGGAAGCCTTAGTATTCTGTTTGCTGATAATGACAAGACAGTCTTGCTGCCTGTTTTCCAGTAGTTGCCTAGCCTGCCTCTATTTCAGCTATTCACAGGTGCTCTGTAATAATGGAGTTGAAGGGTTGGGTAACTTTAGTTTTTAGTGCTGCTTCCACATAGGAATAGCAAGAACTCGTTCATCTTTCTGCTGACCATAAAAGCAGTAGTAGAGATCTTCTGATGAAGTGGCATTACATGAGTTTTTACTCCTTTTGAGCTTATAAAGAAAACTTTACAGACCTAAGGGCTGGAGACATTGATTGTGAAATCCGAGATTCTGCAGAATTTTATGGCAGTAAGCCAAGTGATTCCACTTTGCTTTGGGTGAATTGATTTTTTTTTTTTTTTTTTTTCAATCCTTGCAAATATACTTCATATGCTGTGCTGCTGAATTAATTTTAATCTAAGCTCCTTGAAGATGTGTAACACCACCACCAAAAAAAAAAAAAGATACTTTCTTATAGAGAAGTGTGTAGATAGAAAATACACTGAATTATCTGAATTTACCAAGAAAACCTTTCTATGTACTGGATATTGAGTATGTTTACTTCAATATTCATGGACATGCAAATGAACTTTAACTTTTTTCCAACTTCTTAATATTACTTAGGACTTAACTTTTCTAGCATGTCTGAATTGCTCAGTCACAAAGATGACCAAAAGGAACTATTAAAAAAGCTGATGTGTGCATGGAATAGTAGCAACTAGCATCTCGCATAAGCTGAATGCTGGAAGTGTCTCACATCTGTTGTCTAGTTCTCAGACTAATTTGGCTCTAACTAGGGTTTTGCTGCATCAGTTGTAATCTAGCGATCAGAAAACAAAACAGATGACTACAAGTTCTCAGTTGTCATATAAACTTGACATTTAATGCTGATTTCATTCTCCTGAAAAGTTTGATTAAACAATCTGTCTGGAATGATTAATGTGCCTGTTTAGGTATATGAATACGTGCACCTTGTCCAGTTGCATTGTACAGTAATAACTAATTGCACTTCATGTGGTAGATTATATCTGAGTCTGCTTAAGCCTTTCTCCCATTTCTCCTGTGATGCTGGCCTTTTCATTTTAGGCATGCTGTTCATTGCATGAGTTTTACGTGGTATTTTCGTGGCTTAGCAATCATTCCTCAGTTTCTTTTTTTTTCCAAAGTACACGCGAGTGAGTACACTAATAGCTCAGAGCCTACCAAGCACTGGGAAGTTTTTCTTTGTATATCACAGTGCTCAAAGAGATCTACAAAACTAGGGGACATTGGTAGTTAGCACTTACAAGGCACATCTGTAGTTAACACTTACCTGTTGTTATCTAGATTATTCCTATGAATCTTGTTTTTAGTTAAAGCAAGCTTTGTGATAAGACCACTAGTTGTATCTTCAAATCTTTATACTTTTAAAAATATATGTAAAGAAATGTTGCTTTGTTTTATTCATTTTTATTTTTTCTTCGAAGTTTATATGTAATACATAAGCTTTTGTATACAGAGTTTTTAGTTACTATTGTGTCTGAAGTAAGAGGCTGGACCTTTACTGCAATTAGTTTGCAGTGTGTTTTTTTTTTTTTTTTTTTTTGTGCTCTGGTAGACCACTTGCCAATGTTCTAGTTCCCAGGCGTCTGGAGAAACCAAATCTAACTGTTGCTAAAATAAATCATGTTGCTTGTTTGTTTTTCTCTCAACTCCAGCTGTGAATCATTCTCTTGTAGTTGTTGTGCTACATTTTTCCTTCTGGGTATGTGCATGAATGTGGATTTCTTCTGTTTTGTTTGCTTTTTTTTTCTTCTTTTCTCTTTAGGTATTTATTTTATCTTCTTTCTCTCCCTTATTTTTGTAGTGATAGAAGCATTTCAGAAGACGGGCATATCAAACTGTCAGGTGATATCTTGGGAACTGGAACATTTAAGAGTGCCTTTAAACAGCTGGTTTATAGTTTAAATAGCACTAGTTTTCTGCGTATTGAGCTGCTGATTATATTCAGATGCAGATATGCTCTTCTTTTTTTTTTAACTGTCATCTTATGTTTCACAGATAAACCTGAAAACTGGGATGTATGGTATGAAAGCAAATTTGATGACTGTGATAAAGAAGCTTGTCTGTCCTTCTCAAAAGAGATTCTTTGTGCTCGTGTCACTGTGGACCACAATTATTATGCTATTTGTCAGAACCTTTTATCAAGACATGCCACATGGCGTGGCACTTCTGGAGGACTACTTCATGACCCCCCAGCTGAGATTGCCAAAGATGGCCGCCTCGAGGCCTTGCTGGATGAGTGTGCCAACCCAAAGAAGCGATACGGCAGATTCCAAGCTGCAAAAGAACTGCGTGAATACCTTGCACAACTGAGTAACAATGTGAGGTAGTCCACAGGGAAAACTTCTTGCAACACTGGCTAAAACACTATTGCAAAGACTCATATAAAATGAAGTCTTGAACTTACATGTTCAAAAGAGAAAATAAAGAAGTGAAACTAGTTTATCAGTTTCCTAAGTACCATAAAAATAAGATTTTTTTATGGTATTAGAGTGTTCCTTTGGAAACAGACAAGGTACTTACTGAATCAAAACTTGAGCTACCATTGACTCTTCTCCTTAGCTATTTAAAAGGGAGTTGGTCAAAAATGACTGTGATAGCTTAATTGACAGCTTGTGTGTCAAAGGGTACTTTACATAAAACTGTATTGGTATCACAGTTTTATGAAGCTGATGTTCTTACTTGGAGAGTCAAGTTAGACTGATGGCCTGTTTTAAAGGCCTTTTTCATGACATCATTGTCTCATTTTTGTGTTTGTTTAAACACCTCGAAGTGGCATTTACTTACAGGTAAAGATAGCTGTCTGAATTGTTTCAAATTTAACAGGCTTTCATGTTAATGCTGTGCAGTACATTCCTACTGTGAGTGCAGGATTCCCACGTTTACTGTCTAATTTTAGGGGGTTTTACACTGTATTTAACTATGCTTAGGTGTTGTGTGTGTTTTTTTTAAGGTCATCATAAACTCCAATGTTATTTGAATTAACATTCATTTGATGTCTTTTGTAGTTCTGCTGTTGGAGATAACAATGTAATTATTGTACAGAATTTTTACCCTTCATGCCAGTACATACACGACTGTTCAGCAGGAAATTGTGGTATGAGCAAACTCTCATTTAATAGAGATTATTTGAGAATTAAGGAGAGACTAAGATAAAAAGTTCTGTATGAATTTAAATTGGGGATAGGAGCTTGACTAAAAAAGAAATTCACTACTCCAGTGTAGTTGAGCATAAACCAAAGAAAATGGTTTTGTTTGTTAGTTCCTAAACTAAGTGTAAAGAAAAAATACTGTGCTGTAGTGAAGCTAATAATTCTCAAAATTCAAATTTCATTGGTTGTTGCTTACTGATGCAGAACTTATAAAACTATGTGCTTATACTAGAAGAAAACCCTAATTTGAATAAAAGTGTAGAGGGCTGGCAATTTGTTTTACATCATTACCAACTCTGTTGAATTAAAGTCTAGTCAAGTTTACTGAATATTCATCTTTTAGTTTACCAGCCAAATTCATTAAACACCATAGACTCTAGACACCTTTTTCTTGAACAAAGTTTGTCTATTCCCAGTACAGTTAAAACTGACTTATTGAGGTTTGTGTAAATCTGAATTTCTTCTGATAAATAACATTTTTTTTAAAAACCTCAGTTACTGTTACAAGAACTCACTTCAAAGCTTGCTTTTCAATTATTTAACTACTAAAATGCTTAATTTTCCTCAAGTCTTATTCATAAAACAATGCTCTAAGGAAATGTATGCATATCATTTCGGGTAACAATAATGAAGAAAGCTAACATTTCTTAAATGTCTGCATAAAACAGTATTTCACTCAAACTGAAGATTCTGAGTAAGATGGTGTGTATGCTAATTTCAAGAGCCAAGTCATTGCAGTTCATACTGCATCAAAAGACTGATGGAAGCTGTTGCTTTACCAGATTGTTGCATGTGCAAGGTGAGGAGATTATCAAGCCCATGGGTCCTTCTCAAAAAGTGCAGCCATATAAAGATGTGGTGGGACTTCGATTTCTTAGACAACTATATTAAGGATATTTTAGACTTCTAAATTCTCATTTCATCTTCTTTGTATATATAGTTTAATTTGCACCAGCTCTTGTCTTAATTGTTTTCTGAAGTTGAAGGACCAAGGCCAGTTTTAATTTTCATTTCTACCCTCCCCTTGTTTGAGGACTGTCCTACACACTTGCTCTGGCATGTGCTGTCAGGGATGTGATTTTTTTCATCATAAAATCTACTTATTTAAGAAACTAGAATAACACTAGGTAGTACTACCCTACCATAAAAGCCTTGACTTATCACTAAATTTTTTTTTTTTTTTTTTTTTAAACCATTCAGCACATTTCCCAATGAGCGAGTGGAGTATGATTGTTAAAATTTTAGAAGAAACAAACACTGCCAGTTATCATTACTACTTGAGGCATTTCTGTAGCTGCCAGAATGTCCTATCACCTGCTTTGGGGTTCAGTTCCCTCGGAAACAAGTTACTAAAGCCAATTTTGAAAGGAATTTGGAATTTTAAAAAATACTACAGGGAAAACACGGAGAGCAATAAATCTTGGTCAGTTTGCACCTATCAGATATTTATTGTACAATAACAATTTATATTTTTAGTCATTGCCCATTATTATTAATGAACACGGTGAACTATTTTTGAATGAGATGTTTGGGGTTTGTATGTGCATTACAATTGTCCTTTTGTACTGTAAGTTACTGTTTGATTGGAATATTTTATCAAAACTGTCTCCCTGTGCCTTTATATTACAAGAAAGTTGTTTCTGCAACTTCTAATTATATTAATAAAGAATACTTTAAAAATCTCATATAATTTATTTATTTTCTAATTTCATTTAAGATTGACTTAGTCCAGGTGTGTTAAAAGATACATTGAACTGTCATTGTAAGTGTTCCACAGTCAACAGTGATGGCATCAAGGAACATTATTTTTCCCCTCCTTCTTTATAAATAGACTGTTGGATCAAAATCATAAGTGATCTCTCAGGAGTCTTTTCCTATTTGAGCTTATCAGAAGTAGGACTAATTTTCTCGAAGAAAAAAAAAATATTATTAAACCATACCTTCCAATTTTATGAACTAAAAGATTGGGTATTTTCAATTAAAACAAATTGGTGTCTTCCCTCTTTGAGGAATTCATTTTTCCTTGTATTTGGAGTGGTTCATATCACTAGTACCATGGTCGTTCCAGTACAATATTTTAGGGGTTAATATATATATTATTTATAATTAATTATATTAATTAATAATTATGCACGCATAATTCCTGATGTTTCTTATTTTCTCTGGATTTTTCAGAAAGCATTTGCATTTGAAATTAACACCTGCAGTGATAACAGAGCATGACTTTGAGCCTCTATAAATAATAGGAAGTGTCAAAAACACTTCAAGTTTTGATTTTGGTTGTGTTTCTGTTGCCTCAACTTACATCTTCAAGAACTGCAAATGTGCAAATGGAAACTTGTAAACATTTCAGCTACCTCAGAAATCAAGATTAAGCCTCAAGAGGAAACTGGCGTGAGCAACAGCTGCGTCTTTTCAACAGTTTCTATAGTAGAATTTGATCCTACTTGCCTTGAACTTCAAGACATGCTCCTTTCTTAGCAGATACTTTTGCGTCATCTGATACTCTCTTGTGAGACCCTTCAAATATGTTAAACTTCATCTGCTACTTTGATTTATCACAAAGACTGTCTTGAACGCAGTTGATATGACCAGTTTACTCATTAGTAATGTTGCTGTTAATTTTACTTTAAATGTCAACAAGCTTTTTGTTTGCTGTTTCCTTACTTCCTGATCACATTCAAAGCTACACAAGCAGTTTAAATAGACCTTTGTATAATTCTAACTTCGTTTTGAGGTGTTTTTAAGATACCTGCTTTTTCTGTGCTTTTTTCTTTTTAAACGTATCTCTCCAGATTTGGCTGGGTATTTCTATCATCACATCCTTTTTATGTTTCTACTGACTTCTATGAATGTTTCATTGTTCTATGAGGCAAAAATCAGTGGTAGGCTGAGCTGTACTGCACACCGTAGTAATGAGCTTTTCCTGGATGCAGAAGAGCCCCGTGGCTGCTGGATGCCTTGGTAGAGCCTGCAGGGGTTGGGAGGACAATGAAGAAGCAGTTCTTTTGGCAGCAGATTAGGCTGTTGTTGCCACTCTTGAAGTATGGGAACATACCTGTTTTGTGTGCTTAAGAGCTAGACAAATGTAAGAACCTTGAGTAAGGCACAGTTGCCACAAATACTGACTTGCATGTTCAGGCCAGAGCAGGAAAGTTCTGACTTTAAAAGTATGTAAGGCTGTTTTCTACAGTTGGTGGGTTAACTCCTGTCTTCTTACAACCAAAGTGTGCAAGCAGAATGTACTTCAAAGGAAAATATCCAGTTTAATACACAGCTTATGTTCAGATAACATTAAAAAATGGCTTTTTTTTTTTTTTTTTTTTTTTTTTTTGTAGGTCAGGGTTTCAAAGAGCCCGTCTTTTAGTCAAAATTTTGTAATGTCTTTCTGTTTTGAACATAATGCTTTTGTTTATGCTTAACTTTTACCGCAGATTCTAGCTTTTGATATTACTAATGGACACTTTGTGTATCCATTTGATGCATCCTTGGTATAACCAAGGCTAAGCCAAATAGAAGCCCTCTACCTTTTTTAAAGAAATTAGGTTTTCCTAAATGTATGTCTGAAAAAATCTCAATATTAAGCACCTGATTTCATTTCTGCCAGCTGTTATTGCAACTTCATTTTGACCTGGAAGTTCTCACCTTCTGTGGTTGCTCAAGCTGGAGTGAGAATGCCTGTAAAACCTAACTGTGCAACATGTGCATACATATACCACTGGGTCACCTGGATCTTAATAGATAATAGTCTTTTCTTACAAGAAAACTGACATTTTTTAAAATTTTATTTATTTTATTATTTTTTTTTTTTTTGGTGGGGATTTGACATTTTATTATATTAAAAACTTTTGTTACTATTGCAAATTAACTCACAATTTCAGTGGGGAAAGAGAGGCCCAACTGCATCAGGAGAGAATGCAAGTAAAGGAGTGCTGAGGAAATGATAAAATAAAATCAGAGGAATACTTTGAACTTGCTGACTTCTGTGCCACACTGTAGGAACTTAGTTACCAATAACGAGCTGCATTATTCCACCTGTAGAACATCAAGGGCAATTCTGGTTATTTAGGTGCACTGATTGTAGAGCCTCAGCCTTGAAATAGTAGAGCTTAATGTGCTCATGCTTGTTTTACCAAGGCTAAATTTGTAACTGGTGGAAAGCAGGTGTAGTTGTCGATGACTTCTAAGAACTGTTGTATTTTAGGGATCTCTTTCAGTCAACACGCAACACTCAGTGGATGAGGGGAATATTTGGACAGCTAATGCAGAAAGTGATGTGAATATGGCAAAGCACGCTTCAGTTTTTAGTTTAGAAACTCATCTTGCACTGGTTGCCCAGTTCTAACATGGAGTATTAATCAATAAACTTATTTTTTTTAAAATGTGTTTTTCTCTTTTAATATTTTTCTGTTGTTTAAAAGTTGTACATGTGACCACACGGCTACTGTCCCTTCATCTGTTTTAGAGGGAGGATGGAAAAACCTGAGTCTTTCTCAGACTGCAGCCTTACGTTCTCTGACTTGCTGTTGGCTGTGTGCGGTTTGGGGTTTTTGTTTGGTGGTGGCGCTTTGTTGAAAAACTTCCTGGTTTATAAAGCAGAATTTGGGGGACAAGTTACAGTTTAACAGCTGTGTATCCCTTCAGCTATTCACCTTTCAATCCCTCTCGGGTGTACATACTGTTAAAGTGCTCCACAGCCTATTTTGCAGATAACGTCAGCTATTCCATTACAATACTTTTCTGATTATTTTTCTAATTAATTGCCATACTGTAGGTTGTTTTTTTTTTCTTTTCTTTTCTTTTCTTTTCTTTTTTCTTTCCCCAAATATTATACAAAACTTTATAGAGTTTCTGTTAACGCTTTGTTAGAAGAGCTGGTATTTTTTCTCTGCAAGTGGTAAAATTCTGCATATGATATCATTATTATTATTATTTTAAATCCTATTCTTAGCATCATCATTAAACACAATCATAGTATAAATAGATTGAATTTGCATTGTATTAACACTGTATTTTTCCCCCTCAGTAATAAATTGGCAATTGAAACACAGGATTCGGGTCATCTCATTCCCCATTCCTTTCAGGTAGGTGGTAATTAGGTAAAAAAGGAAACTGCCTAGTGGGAGCATGCTAGTATTCAGGGTTTAAAATGTGACAATCTGGGCTATGCTATATAAGTATGGACCAATACCAAGTTATATAGGGCTTTATATACTTGCTAGGGTGTACACATGCCCCATCACCAAATGCATACATTATCAGAAAACACTTTCTAGTTATGTAGAAACTCTTTGCTTCTGGAAACAGCTGTCTGCATTTATAAATGCTTATCATATGTGTGTGACTGTACTATCCAGACACTTGACAATGAAGTACAGTTGGAAGAAACCAGCCATCTTGCAAGGCCCTTGTGGCTGGGACAGGAAGGCTGTGTGCCCCCTGGTACCGCTGGGGCTGTGCTGCACCGGGCTCTGCTGCACTCCAAGCAGGGCAGTGTGGGGGGAGCCGAGCGGCAGGCTGCACTGCTGCCAAGGCCTCTACATTGTCACTATATGCGTCTCTGATGTCATGCTCCAGCCTAAATTCGGCTTGTGCTGTGGACTGAGCATCTTTGGATGTGTTTGCTCCGTTACCACTTTGAACTTGTATGTCTCTGGCAGGGCTTGGAAGGCATTCGGTGTGCACATGGCTAGGGGCTTCTGCCTTAGTTTGCTCTACAAGGAACCTGCTTTACATGCACCAGCGCTGCTCTGCAAACCAAACCAACACCTGGAAGAGGGAAGGCGATTGAGAGACTCAGTTTGAACCCACTTTTTGTGCAAACCAAAATGTTAATATAAACCCGAAGCCTAACAGATGTGTTCTCACTAGGCAGAATGAGGACCCTGCACTGACTGAACTGCCTAACATCTGAAGTTTATGCATCATTATTTTTTTTACATATATCATTAGGCAAATTATGTATCTCTATACAGAAATGTATACATATATACACAAATTTTACTTAAATATGTAAAAGTGAAATTTGTATATATATACACACGCATATATGTACATATATTTAGCTTAAGCTACTATTGCAAAATTCTGACTGAGCTCCCAAGTTCTCAGCGAAGACTGATGTTTTACTTAATGGATTTGTTTGACTCGTGAAAAGTCTGAAAAGCCACTTTCCTGCTTTGTTGTCTTTGTCTAAGTCACTTTGATCAGCAGATCTGATGCAAGTACCTAAAACCTGATCTCGTACTGCTCTTTAATCTACAGCCAGCTATTTGGAACAGACTACGGCCTTCATGTTTTTATTGTAAGTAAAACTGAAGTAGTTTTTGATTTCTGATGTCATAACTCAGATTATATACCACTGTTACTGTCTTTTATTTTTTTATTTTTTTTTGTGTCTCACTGATAAGAAACAATATTGATTATTTTGGCATTTAGGATGGTATTTGTTGCCCCAGTTTGGAATAATAGTCTTTTAGACTCTGTGTTTTGTCCATACCAGAAGAGAATTACAACTCTGCCTTGTAGGTGTTCCATGATCCGCAACAGAGACGATCCTATGGGTTCTGAAATGCAGCTACAAATACCCCATCCATCTCTTTTCATTCACCATGTGGGGAATTAAGGCAGATGAACTTTCTTTTAATGCCTGCATTTTGGAGGCATGAGAATATTCCTGCATGATAGGGAAACTGTAGCCCCCCCCCCTTAAACCCTCATGAAAAGGAGAAAATAAATTCATATAGATAATTTTTGTTTTATCTTTTTTGTTCTTCATTATTTCAGACTTGTCTGTAGTTTATCTGATTAGTTTTCATGAGACTTGTCTAATTAAACTGCCTTTATATTGATAAAATCTTTAAAAAGACACTTAGAATTTTTAATTTCTAAATTAGATTTAAAAAAGTTTTTAATGTGATGTATTTCAATAAATGAGTAATAATTGCAAACATTTTGCAAAGTGTAACCACATTTGTATATTATGGGTGTTTGTAGACACTTCTTCCAGATTTGATCTAGCAGTTTATTTTGTACATCTTCACCTGCCCACCAAAAAATCACTTCTGTCAGACTTGGACTTACAGAGGAGATATTTTCTCTTCTGTTGTCCCTAGAACTGATGTGTGGTATGGATACCATCAAAGTTCCCTTTGTTCTCTCCTGGCTGGAATAATACCCATCTCTAGCCGTCCTCTTAGTACATTATCAGAACTTCTCCATTATACAGACAAACAAAAATGTATTAGAGTGCTTAGGTACAATTACATTAGCCTCAAAATGAAGTGTATCTGTGTGAATTAAAAGTAACTGTGACTGCAAGCTACAGTGACATTAAAAGCTTCTATGGACACATTACCAGCAACTTCATTTTTAGCAAATCTTAGAGCATCCCAAAGAGGCTCGTGTGCTAGGTGATGTGGTGAGGTATCACTTCGCCAGACTTTGAGTACAACCAAGCAGAGGCCAAGAAATTTGAAACAGTAGTTTGAGGAGTGAAACAAAGGGTGGTATTGTTGTGTAGGGGAGGCAAGCACAACTTAGGTAGGTGAAACATCACAAATCCTGTGGGAATTTAGCTGGTACACTTTTTTTTTTTTTTTTTTTTTTTTTTTTTCTTGTTGAAAAATAGAAATGGTGTGACTGGAATTTCTGTGTGTCAGCTGCACAGGGGCATTCCTGTACGCAGGGCAGCGCTCAGCAGTGCTATAACGTGGCCTTGCCTCAGCAGCAGGGAAGCCTTCATCACTGGCTCTCTGGATTCCTCGCTCGCCTGCATTTACTGCTGTTCCTGTGAGATGTCAAAGCCCCAGCCATGCTAAAGCTTATATCAAAGCCATGGGCCATTCCATGGATTAATTAACTGCTGCTGTATGGCAAATCGCTGGGGTATATTTCACCTGTGACATGGGGTTCTGTCAGCTTTCACACAGCTCACACAAGGTACGGTGGTACCATGCCATACCGCAGCTGTGTGACACTGTGACCATGACAAGCAGAGAGATCGAGCGTCATGAAAAGGAAAGAAAAGAATTATATGCATGTTACAAATCGAAAATAGTTTTGTTGTCGTTTGGTTTTGTAATTAAGAAGACACAGAGCAGATCTTTTATAGATGTGGGATGAAATCAGGAAACAGAAATTGGTAACTTTGTTAGAGGGACATGGTTTTCATCTTAGAGATTTTTAGAGAATACATAAATATTAATTGCAAGTTGTTCAAACTTGCTTTCTCTGTTGCTAATTAAGCCTGAGTTCGATACAGAACAGTTGCTAGTGCCTTGCAGGTAACAAATGTTTGTAGCTTAAACCTTGATCCAGATATGCTTTTGTAGTACTGTTTGAATAAGTGTGTATTGTCTTTGGCCTGGTGTACACTGCACAAGGTGTATGGCTGGAGTGATTTTTCTAGACTGGGTTAAAAAAGAAGGCCCTTATGTTGGATCCTGCTTAGCTTGGGCCTGAGCACCAACATGAACCAAGGTAAAACACAGCAGTCCCACAGGGATC